>JADKLZ010071522.1:2912299-2924797 GCA_021533235.1 Biomphalaria straminea | reverse complement strand
TCATTTTCAGGGCGCCCTTGAGTCTACCCAGATCTAATGGATACCTCACATTAGTTGGGGATAAGTAAAGGCGGTTAGTCGTTGTGCTGGCCACATAACACTCTCGTTAACCGTAGGCCACCAAATTAGATGACCTTTACATCATCTGCCCTATAGACCACAATGTCTGAAAGGGAAACTTTACATTTTACTACTTTTCAATAGCTGTTCTTATAAGAATATCAAAAGAGAGGCATGTTTAACAGTATACTTTGTCCAGCCAAATGCTGGATATACCTATAGGCAATAGAAGCTGTAACACTTGGGCGGGCCCTAAACCCGTTCTAGTGATAGTGTCAAGCACTTAAAAATTTGTAGGAGTTTGATTTATCAGGGACCCAATATATCAAATAGCTTAGGGCCCTTTCAAGACTAAATCCGGTCCTGGTTCAGAAAATACAATTATACCAAAAGAAAATTGATAACATAATATAAACTTCTTTTTATAGGATTTGTAACTATTGCATCTCGCTGTGAAAGCTGGCGCACAGGTTGCTGAGGAAAAAAAGAACAATGCTAGCAGAAGAAAAAAGCCAGAGAAGAAAGGCAAGGTCAAAGACAACCTCAAGCTTAAATAAACTGCCCAGTGTGCAGCCGAACATTCGGGCTCACATAGGTCTCACCAGCCACATGAGGAGGCACAAATATCCAGTGCAACGCCCTCAGCCCCCTGGATGACAAAGTGTTCATCATCGAGCCACGATAGGTGAACTATATATAGAACTTTATGCAATATTATTAATTGAGACAATAGTTGAGGGAGAGTTAGAATTGTGGAGATGTAATAGTAGAGATTTTCACCCTTAACATCAAGAAACTAAAAAACTATATAAAATTTATTTCTACAATGCCAAGATTAGCACAAAAATAATCACTAGCCCTTATTAAAAAAAAACATAGCGTGTCAACACTTTTATGTTGTATATACCGGATACTCCGAAATTGTGTGCTATTTATAGTTTTTCCACCAAAAAAGAAAATCCCTAAAATAGAGACAGCATTCTCCTGTCTTCTTAATGAAAGTCTATGGTATGGTAAAATTAATTATGTATCAATAGGAAATGTTTATGCATTTATAATGGGAATGTATTCGATTGCCAGTAAAGGGAGAATGCAAGAAATCTATTTGACCATGTCCACTATCTGTGACATTTTTTTTTGTCTAATAACCCATTAAAAATAATATGTCTTAATATGTCATGTTTTCCTTTTTTTCTGTCGTCAGTGATATTTTCCCCCTAGTGATAAGTAACTAGATCTAGTATAAATGACATCCTGCTTCCATTTTGATGACAAATGTATATGAAGTGTGAATGTATGTATAAATATGTTCTAAAGTATGCAATACAACGCTATAATTTTTTTTTGCTTACGTTTTTTGTTTGGTTCCTTTTATCACCAACGTGTGCACTGTAAAAATTTACATAACTTGAATAGACTTAAGAATCCTAACAAAAGCCAAGGCCAAACCCGCTTTCAATGCAATTCTGCAAGTTCCGTGGCCCCTAATGTTTTTTCTTTATCTTTATGATTTCAAAAAAAGGGATCAGATCCATCGTATTCTCTTATATATGGATGTGTGGTATACAAGCAAGGAGCAATTATTTCTAACAAGAGACAGATGTAGGGTAAGTGTATAAGTGTTTAATTTAAAGTGATTGAAAGTGAAAAACTAAATAAATTACAAACATTTTTAACACAAAATAAAACAAGAAAAACAACTTACAGGATATGCGGAAATAAAAATTAGTTTGGATCAGTCATGTAATTAAATTTGTAATAGAACTAGACCAACAGCAATATATCTATGCAATTAGAAATATTTGTACCCCGCACCAAGTGTTTTTGTCAGTCGCTATCTCATGCTTTTAGCTTTCTCAATACGCTATAGACTATAGTCTAATCACTTAAATGGATCACTTGGGAAAATGGGGATAGGGAAAGAAAGAAATGGAGATCAGGCTTGATTTTACAGTAACTTGTTTTTAAAAGCAATTACGAAAAAAAGGGAGGGTGAGGGACGAACGACCTTAAGTTCGAACACGTGACACACGCCTTATCGGGCCAGCGTGATTATTATTCAGCTTATACAACAACTTCAGTCAAGTACAATTTCTTTCCCTTGTTCTAGATACCAAACAAAATAATCAATTATCAATAATTAATTAGATAATTGGTTAATTCCTTTATCGATTTTTGCAATGATAAGTAAAATAAAAATTGGGTAGTCGGAGAAATAACGTGTTCAAACTTTTCACAGACAGACAGACGAACGGACAGACAGAGTAAGTTGATATTAGCTTTCTAAAAACAAAACATATAAATTGGTAGTAGAATTTCATTTTTTCAAAATTTATTGAAAACATTTTGCTAGTCACAAACTTTTGGTCAACAAGTTTGGCCGGTATTATTTCTCTTGCAATTCAATTCTGGAGAGACGATCTTTTCCCGCTGCGACTTCTCACGTGTGTCAGAAACCACCTGTATACAGGGGTAGTAGGGTAGTTGTGAAGGTCGTTGTCTTGGATCACTTCTTTCCCTGATCTAACCGCACCCGCCGACACCGACCCTAGTCACGTCATTTTATGTTACCACAATACTAATTGTACAGAAAATTCATGAGATAATGACATTACTTCAGGAAACAAACAAATGTTAATTAAACAAAAAGTTTGACTCATAAAACATCAACATATTTTCATTGATTATTAGCATTGAAGGGAGAAAAAGAATAGAAACAAATTACAAATATTTAGGGAGACAACTACTGTAAAAATAAAATCTCATCTCGTTCGACCTCGATTATCTCCCTTTCAATTTCTTCCATCTTTTTAAAAAATCTAACATGTAAAATCCGGAGGATGCTTCTTAAGAATGGATGATCATTACGTATTAGTCAGAATCTCCCGCAGGGCAGAGGTGGATGGTGTCGGGCTGAGGTCGAATCCGGGACCGCAGTCCAGAAAGAATAACACACTACCAGGCAACCACCGATGTAAAGCTATTACATAGATTTGACATATGGACATCTAGATACAAAGAAAATATGCAGTTGTAAGAAATTAATAATTGTTTTTGATGATAAATTTACAGAAAGAATGGTCAGTACGAGAGACTCACTGACCCTGTCAGTGTCAATTTTTCTTGTAGGGACAGTTTATATTGTCCTTTATCTACACATGAATACACTCGATAACATGGGAAGGATAAATAACAAAGTTAAAAGGAGCTTCAGTAAGTATATGTGCATAGGAATAAATTTAAAGTACAATTTAAGTAATACCGCAAATAACAATAAAGAAATTCATTATTGTTTTGTTTATCAGAATAACAAATAAGGTCGAAAATTTCTCATAATCGGATTTATTTTTTTTTTCTTTCAAAATGTGTGCTTTTTAAGTGTCATGATAAAGTTAAACTTCATTTACAAGCCTTAATTATGGCATTGCTCCGTTGATGCGCTGTCTAGATGCCTGGCAGTGTTATTTGTTTAACGCTAAATCATTTTTTTTTTTATTTCATATCTTAAAATCCAATCCAAGGGCAACACTTGATCCAATCCTATTTGTATATACTCGGAGTCGCTAGCTATGTGTCGTTACTTAAAGTAAATGCATGGATTGCTACCTGGTCATGTGACATGAGCTGGACTGTTGGGTTCGCTCGATGGCCCAGGGTACCCACCCCCGGTCGTCCTGTCTACGGCTTGGGCTAGGAAGTAGAATATATTCAAGTCTGAAGAAAAATCTGAACCATGCAAACTGTTGTGTACTAGTTGAGAGAGTAGGTTAGTTTTGTTAGTTAAATATATTGTGTGTATAGTTTTTAGCGTAGTGACGTAGACAGACTAATGACGTGGTAAACCTAGAGCGGCAAGGAGAGCAATATGGCGATAGAATTCTTCTTCTTCTAAAACTGTCAGGTAGAGATGAGCCTTCGGGTCTTGGAACTCTTGGCCATCAAAAGTGAACAAGAGCTCCCTCTCACCGGCCTAAATGAGAACAGTGTATACTGTTTGTCTGGCGGGTGGGTCAGACTCGCGGCAAGAGGCAACGTATGCTAAGACCCACGCCATTTTCCTTTTCTATACCAGGCTAACTGTGCGGGACACGCCATTTATGTAACGGCCCCTTGAGGAACAGTGCCTGGATTGTGACAAGGTTGTGGGAGCTTTTTTTACAACTCCGCACAGTGTAATGAGGATGCTCTCGTTCGCCCTTAGGCACCCCCACGGGAGTCTTGTTTTGCTACCCTTTAGCCTAATCGTTTCCTCCAACGATCGTTTCCATCCGGGCGCCACTATGAGGCAGGGTAGCATGCCTGGCGGCGATAGGATACAAGTAGGCTGTGTTTTAATAGAATGAGGAATAGCGATGTTTTTAAAGAAGACTGGACGGATTTCCCAGTCGTTAATAAAGTGTTATTTTGTAGAACTGAAAGTTGTCAAGTATATTATGTTATGGATGTTCTGTGTTAATTAAGTAACGAGTAGAATAATTGAAGTCAGATAGCCTTTAAGACTAGCACACGACGAAACCAAACAAAACACAATAAACAATCCCACAATTCATAAATTTATAAAGTAATATAAAGTAGAACAATAAACCCAAAATGTAATGTGATTATTATCTACTAACAAATATTGTTATATTCATTTGTTGTAGATTTTCAAAATATTGGATCAAGCCAAGAAGAATCTGAAACTCAAACATCAATAGAAAACAATTTTTACTTATCAGATCAAGACCTGGTTTATCCACACAATGAAATAGTTCTACCAAAAGATTCCCCATGTAGTTATATCTGTGGCACAGTCAACTGTTCTGGTCTCTCTATCAAGAAGATTCAACCCTCCTGGTTTCCAAACGAAACACAATCTATTCTATTAAATACAAACTTTATAAGCAGATTGAACAATTCTACATTTTCATATCTAGCAAATTTAACATATCTAGATTTATCAGACAACAAAATTGAATTGATAGAGATACGCGCTTTTGAGGGTCTACATAATCTAAAGACGCTAAATCTTTATAATCATAAACTTAAGTTTGATAACTCCAATGAGTTTCTACAAATTTTTGAACCACTCATTAGTTTGGAAGAATTAAACATCTTACAGGACATTAATCTCCCCATAGTAGAAATGTATTCATTCAAGTTTTTAGAGAAGTTGCCAACTCTTCGTAACTTATCAACAGAATATGATTTAGAAATATTGTCTCTTGGCGAAGAGTTTAGAAAAATTTCAAACTTAACATTTCTGAGGCTGTCTGGCAGTGTTGAAAATATAAATGACTCTTCGTTTACCAATGTAGCTGACTTGATAGAACTTCATCTAGAAGAATTAGACAACTTGCACATCATAAGCCAGGCTGCTTTTTTGCCTTTAACAAAATTAAAAGTACTCAAAATGTACAAGATAGCAATCAGTGCTCAAAATGTGTTTTCACTTTTTAGACCGTTCGAAAACAGACAAATGACAGAGATCAGTATACACTCTGTTAGCTCTGAGTTCACTCACACTGATCCTAGAGTTGAAGGCTATGTCACTTATAAAGACACCAAATATCTATTGAACATCTGTTTGGAAACATTCACTTTATTTAAATGTCGAATCTATTACTTAACGCTGGACGCTTTTCAGTATCTTGACACATGGAGCAAATGTTTAAAGAATTTGTATATTAATTATAATCCGTTACAGGGAAATAATTTGTGCTTTCAACGACTACTGAACATGAAAACTTTACAACAAGTATCTGTTACAAATGTATTGCGTCCGTGTTTTCAATATGGAATTTTTCCAAACAGTTTGTCAGAAAATGAAGTTAAAAATGAGAGAAGCCAAGTCTGCTTAAAACAAAATGATGAGATTTATCTTCAAGAGAGCAAGCTTACTTCAAAGCAATACAAACTAGACTTGTTTCAAGAAACTAATGCTCTAATAATTCAAGACTATAGCTCATGTTCGTCACATGAAATTATCAGAATATCCGAAAGTATCAAATATTTAAATTTAAGACGTGCAATTAATGCCCAGCACATGTCTTGTAACTTCGTCTTTGATGGAGCACAAAATGTGGAGTACCTGGATATCTCAGATAGTGGGTTAAAATATTTTACAGGTTCACTTTTAGGAAGTGAGTCGATAAAAACATTGATATTATCAGGAAATGACGTCAGTTTAATAAGCAAATCCTATCTGGACACACTTCCATCTCTAGAAAACTTGGCTCTTGCTAGTTGTCAACTAGACCGTGAGTTTATGTCAATTCACAGCGGGAGATTGTTTCAAAATCTGACACGTCTACAGCAGCTCGATCTCTCTTCTAATTTACTTAACTATTTATCTACAGAAACTTTTATCTACAACAAGCACTTGAAGTGGTTGACTTTAGCACAAAATCAATTTCGAGAAATTCCGTTTTCTTTAAAGTACACACCAGAACTTGAAGTCTTAGATCTACGTCAGAACTCGCTTAATACGATTGACATGGCGAGCATTCATCAGCTTGACCAAATTGTGTCTCGCTCTGGTCACTTACAACTTTTACTAAGTGGGAATGTTTTATCTTGTGGATGCAACGATCTTCAGTTTTTACAATGGATGATATTGACTTCAGTGACGTTTGATCAGAATGGAAACTTTACTTGCATTAACAATAAAGGGGAGAGAACTTATACTTTAATTTACTCTGAACTTGATGCATTGTGGAGAGACTGTTGGGGCATTTTTTTCTTATACCTGGCTTTGATCATCTTGTGTCTTTATATGATAGGAATTTCTCTCACTTTTATAATCATTAAAAATAAGAAATTCATTATTTCCTTTTTTTCGCAAATTTTAGGTCTTTTCAGAGTACATACGAAAGAAGACTACCCTATAGGTGTATATATTGGCTATTCTGATAGAGATTATTTATTCCCATGCACAGATTTGAGAAAATTTATTGAAAGTTCACTTAGGTTAAAGACATTTTTAATTGACCGTGATCTTATTGCGTCTGTAGATAAGGCCAGTGGGATTGTTGATGCTCTAAACGCCAGTTGGAGAATCCTTCTCGTCTGCAGTGAAAGTTTCTTGAAGGAAGACGATTGGTCAATGTTTACAATGAGGTCAGCTATTTATACACAAAGTCCAGCTAATCCTGCTCGTGTTGTTGTATTAGTTCGCAAAGATTGTCTTCCCTTACTTCCTACAGCGCTTCTGAGTTCCGTCAATGATGAGAATGTTTGTGTTGTATCGGAGTGGGCGATGAACTACGAGATGATGCAAATGTTGACCACACGATTGACTTGACTTTTTTTTTTTAAAAGAAAGATGTTTCCATTTCAATTTTGTTACTATATATTGTGGACTATAGATCAAGGGCGAAATATATAAATTCTTATGTTATGGTTAGAGATTATACTTATACTTATATTTTTGTTGTTTCAGAGTGGGCGATGAACTACGAGATGATACAAATGTTAAGCACACGTCTGACTTAAAAAAAATATTGAAGACATTGCTCTAAATTTGTCCAGATCAGTGATTTTTTATAATCGCCAGTCCGAACCGAGATCTATGTATACACCTTTGATTAAATATCCGCAAGATCTGATGCATTGCTCATTCCAAATACTCGTCCTAATTATTCATGAAAACATTACAACACGTGGTACTGAATGTCTTCTGAAATAAGTATACCATGTCTTTGTAGTGTGTAGGTGGGTGGATGGATGGATGGATAAACGGTGATTGTTAATCAAACTAAGGGCTAATGCGTTAAATAATTTTAATTATGACATTAAATTTGAATTTAAATCTGCACACATAATAGGCAAGCCCTTGACTTTAGAAGGACACAAGCCTGACAGGATCTCGATATTACAAGGAAATGCTATACAGGGCAAAAAAAAAAAAAGAAAAGTTATTTCAATGTAATTATTAAATGCAAACTCTTTGAAAGTATCGCCCATATTACGAGTGACATCTTTTCAGGTGTACAGTTTACACTTTATAATACTTTACATAAATAATGGTATTGAATGACATGACTAAGTGTTAAATTTAGAAACGGTAAATCTCGCAGCAAACACGCGCATAATAAGTCCTATAGTAAGGTAAGTGCTATACAATACTTTATTCATCATAATTCAGCATGCCGTTTGCATAACAGCGTGACAAATTGGGTAAAATTTTGACTACTTGTAAAGACAGGAGAGATTCCCTTAAGAATTTTCTAGAAGACAATGTAGACCGTGTTTAGTTGCCACTAGATCTGAGCTGTGTACTGTATATATGTTAGTTATTGGTCGTGTGTCTTGGGGTACTCGGGAGGAGTTTGCCTGCTTTGGAGATCTTTGGGCTAAGTATATCTTAATCATTATTGTATTTTATATATTGTGATTAATTAGTAGATAATACCCTCAAATGATTTCAACTCAATATATTTTTACCCTGATGTTATGCATCATTCTATGAAGCTTATAGGCTCATAGGTTTCCCTGAAGCTTATAGTTCATCATTATCCTATTTGGGGGTGGGGGGAAGGGGGGGGCTAAAAGTGGCTGTGTCAGCCTGAAGGCTGTGACCCCGGAGCGCCGAAAGTGGTCGTGTCCTTCATTTTTTGTTAACACTGGTGTGTGATTTCCCGAATTGGACAATAGATGGTGTATTTAGTTGTAAAATATGACTAGGGCGATTTGCAATACTAATTATGAATTTGTAAATTTTGTGTTGAGAAGTCCTGAGAGTTGATGGCCATTTATTTACACATTTATTTTACTCTTTATCTAAATAAACTTTGTTTATATGTTTATCTGAGACTTTGCTAAGTCTTGTTTTGCAAACATTAGTTTAACTGTATACCTAGAGGTTATACTTCATAACCTAGGAAATACAAGTAGGGACCAATATGTTACTAAACGAACGTGCCAGCACACCTTTGACACTGATCTGTAGATCTAAAATACCTAAATCTAGCTATAACTCTAATTGATTACCCGCTAACAGGTAAATTAATTGAGCAAAATTTTGTTATGTAGAATAGAATGCTCTTTTATCTTACCTTATCTTATACAATACAGACGTTACTTCAAAAAAGAAGATGATTACGTCCTACGCGTCATGCATTCAGTCATGCATATTAACCAATGACTTAAATTCTGCCAAGTCACTGGTTTTCCTGGCTAGCTCAGGCAATCCATTCCATGCTCTAAAAGCGCTAGGGTAGAAGGAGCTTTTGTACAAATTTGTCCTAGCATATGGTACGAGGAATGTGCCTTTTTCTTTATGTCTTTCTGGGTATTTTATAATCAATCCTTATAATTATGTAACCTAGGGTACAATTACAAGCAATATTTTTAATATGTAACATGACGGCTCTTCACATTTCATCATGAGTCCTATTTAAATGTTTGTATGTAACATACAGTAGAAGGAAAATAAGTTTCAGACTTTGCGAGCTATAACTCTATAGCAGGGGTGGGCAAATTACGACCCGCGGGCCACATGCGGCCCGCCGAAGTGTTTTATGCGGCCCGCGAAAACCTTAATAAATCAAGTGTGCCCACACATTACACATATAAAAATGCTAATATATTAAAAATAAATAATTGTAAATATCTTTAGAAATTATTGAAACTTTTGATTCTTATCACTTAGAATAAAGAGGCTAAAGAAACATTTTCAAAACGTCCTTATAATGAGTTAAAAGTAAACGAAGATTATATTTAAAAGCAATATTTCGATAACTTTAGTAACACACATAAGCCCAGGCCAGTATTTATTCAATGCTATGAAGAACTGTGTTAAAAAAGTTGGATTGACTTGTACAAGATAACAAGGGTAACAACTGATGGAGCTTTGACGGAGAAGAACAACCTTTTTAATAAAATAAAGAACATATCCTAACCATAAACTAGTAACTGGAAAGTTTACACATAGCTACATTAAATTCAAAATTGATAGTGAGAGTACATGATAATATTATACATGTTTATAGAGCTGCCCAATAATAGTGAAAGTATGCAGCTGTCGAGGTCCATTATTTAAATATATATGTATATATATATAATGCGGCCCGTCTAGTCCCCAAATTGTATTAATGCGGCCCTCGCTTGAAAAAGGTTGCCCACCCCTGCTCTATAGGCAGGGGCGGACTGGGTATCAAAATCGGCCAGGGCATCACCTTATAAACCGGCCCACAAATGAATGGCATGTCATATCATAGGCGTGGCCAGGATTTTTTTTTCGGCGTAGGGGATTTTTGTTTACCCCCCTCTGCAATGTATTTTTTTTACCTTTTTTAACTAGTGAAAAGACAGTACACATCACCAAGGACAGCTAGGGAGTCTGGGGGAGCGCTGTGAGCGAAGCCCCGTATCCAAGCATTATTTCCATTATTTTAAGCTTGAAAAAATGTTTATTCTGAGGTATCTAAAGTGCAATTCGCTTGCTTCAGCAAAAAATATCAATAACCAAATCTGCTATTCACTGCTCTTAATTAATGGAGTCCAGCGACTGGTAGAAAATGGTAACTATAGTTTTGCTTTAGTTTTTGTATTGGAGGGGGAGGATAACCACAAAACCCTTTTTGGCTTCGCTTAGGAAATTAAGTGACTGCAGTTTGCTTAAGTTGGCTGCACTGGGGCATTAAGTAAAGTTTGCTTTTTAGGCAATGAGGTCTGAGACAAGTGATGATTTGAACACCCCCTACTCCCGGCTACGCCCATGTGCCATATTATAGGTGTAAGCCTAATTCTCTTCAAAATATATACAGTTTGATAACGCATCAAAAACTGGATGTATGCAAGCGTAATATTACATAATTTATTTTATCTATACATGTATGTAGTCTGAAAACTATACACATCACATGAACATCCTTAACGAGTTTGAAACTTTTTGGTATTACTTATAGATAATTACGTCCAACGCATTTCATGTGTCAATGTATATGGCTCTTTTTGTCTCGAAAGGCAATGGATACACCCAGATGAGTCACTGGTCTTGGTTTAGTCTTGAGACAGGGCAGAATCTGGAGTGCATAATCAAGCCAATTCTAGAGCGGCAGACTTTGCCACGTGTATGCATCAGATTCAGGGCTAACGGACAGGACAGCTTTCTTTTTTTCCCTCTTGTGTCAATGTAGTCGGGCGTGTTGATCTGTGACTAAAAATATGCTAAGTCGTTGGTTTTCCTGGCTGACTCAGGCAACCCATTCCATTCAAAGATAAGAGAATTCAGAACGGTCAGAGAGACACGTACAAGTACATTCTCAAAAACGCGATTAGTCTATGAATATATGATCCATTATTTAAACTATAAATATCCTTTGATCAAATATCGGATGTGACTGCACTATAAGCCTATAAATTATTATAAGAATTTCCATGACTAATGACTTCATACTAAGCAAAAGTTTGTCATTAATTATTATAGTAAAAAAAAAAGATTTAGATATCGATTTGTTTTTTTTTTTATTATTATTATTGTTTTGTAAGCCTTAAGTGTAGTACTTTTAGTTGAATGTTATTTTTAAAAATTTAAAATAAAACTTAGTTTTCATGTAGAAATCTCAGAAAGAAGAATTCTTTACCAACAAATAAGTTGGGTTGTTTGCAAATTCGCGGCTGTGTGTGTGTGTTAAAGTTCATTCCTATTAAGTATTGTTAAAGAGCTTTGTTTTCCTCGTTCTCAGTTTTATATTGTAACGTTTAAAGGACTAGAGTTAGACCAATATCTGAGATGAACTGCAAAGTGGTTTCCAAATCAGAGAGCTCTCCTTATAGTTTTCTTTCTATTGTGGTGTTTTGGAACCAATATTCTATTGTTGTCTCCGGTCAATAGTCGCAAGGTTAGACGTTGATCTTGTCGGGATAGCTTAATAACAGACATACTGTTTCTTGTGATTTACATGAGATATTATCCATTTCTCATTTATTTTATTTACTAGTAGTTTCTTCATTTCTTCATGGTAGAGAGAAAAGTTTGATTGTGAGATTGTTCTCCCACTAGACAAGTGTGTCAGCCTTCTCATTTCCTTTTAGTTGTATATAAGCTGATATCCATTGTAGCCGTTAAAGAGCTCATTGTCACCCCTATTTTTTTGTCTCTGTTATATCAATGCTTTCTAACTTAACCTCTCTTATTTCTCTTTTTCGTTAATTGACAATGGAAAAATAAAAAACGTACATGCCGACCAGCAAAATAATTAGGCCAAACAAAACCTTGAAGACATCAAAGTAGTGTTGAAGTTCATGCCGCTCAAGCATAGTAAAAAGCACGGTCAAACGTTTTGCAAATGATAATACGTAGGCTACAGTATATAGTGTAAATTTTTTTTATATTCTTGTTGAATTTCAAACTAAATTAAGTGTAATTATAATAATTTTTTTAAAAAACCTGCTCAGGCATCTGTGTCTTGCTGCTGTCAATTTTTTTTTAAGTTGAGTGCATTGAAAAAAAAA
>JADKLZ010071522.1:2891751-2902200 GCA_021533235.1 Biomphalaria straminea | reverse complement strand
ATAAACCAAACATAAAATGCATACATAAAAATTATTTATAAGAACAATAAAAAATATGCATAAATACATGAAAAAAACAAATTAAAAACATAGCCACACCAGACAGTGCGACAAAATATATTTACATTAAGGAATTTAGAACACATAACTAAAAAGACAACATAACATAAGACCCAGTCGAGGAGGTTTCTTCTTCAAAAGGAGCTTATACCTTCCGGTGGGCTGTCGATGCAGGAGCCGGGCTTGTAGACTGAGTAGGTGACCTCTAATCTCAGCCCGAGATTGCCACGACGAACAGATAGCAGTTTTTGTGTGGGGGCTATGGCCACAACTGCTCGTTGCAACTGGGCTGTCAGTCGTCCTAAATGGTAGGACAGACTGGCCCAGTTGTTTAAAACACAGAAGCGATAGTGAGGACACTCCTGTCATGCCAGTACCTGGCCTTTTGCACGATTTCTGCCTCAGAGTTGTCGTAGTAGGATTCTGCACAAATTCGAACACTATTCGTACAGTTCAGCAACTCGAAGGGTGTGGCAGGTGCTGGAGTGATGAAGACTGGCTTCGGGATGTACCTTCTCTACTCAGTTTCAAACAGCAGCCTTGGCCTGAATGTAGTCACCTCAGGCCACAACATCTCTTCCATTAATGTGGTGGCGACATCTCTGCATTCATGGGAGGCTGTCGAGTTGTCCTCTGACTACCTCAGGACTGACATCTCTTCTACCATAGTGGGGAGTGGCTGCCATCTTGTCCTCTGACCTAGGACATAACACTTCACTGTCCCTGGGAGAACATCTCTGTCAGGGAGGAGCTGACGTCTTGCGCTCCTCGGACATCGCCTCGGAACACCCTTCCGAGGTACCTCGACTTCAGCTGGGACCGCTGCATCCTTCCTGCCGCTGCTGCCTTTCTGCCGCCCTAACCTAACCTAACCAAAACTACAACCTCATGACGAACCTATTAAGCCTAAAAACAAAACTTCTAGAACTACAAAACTCAACTGACTACTAACCTCAACGCAGACTACCAAAAACAACCTAGAGCTACACCCTAACTCCTAGGCCTAACACTTTAACAACAAAACATTACCGACCAAAAAAATACTGCTATTCCAATCGAAACTCCTACGACACACTATTAACTTCAACTACCAAACAAAAAATAATAAAAATCCCTACTCCGAATAAAACTTCCTAACAACCTAAATCGACAAGTACCTAATACGCTACGACAACAAAATAAATCTAACACTGCTAAAAAAATTCAAACTCCAACTCTACGAAAACCTAATCCTACGCTAAAACAATGTGCGTCTGATCACTCAAGCACAGATCCCACTTCTGACAACCAAAATGTTACGCTGGTCACAGGCGCTTCGGCCAATTTGACGCAGCTAAACAATTAATTACCAGTAGCCAGGTGGTGACGCTACTGGGCGGGTTCATTCTGTGCACTCTGGTGCAATACCAGAGGGTGGACTTCACCTGAGTGACCAGACTGGCACAACTAGACTAGCTAAAACTAACTAAGCTAAGAACAACAACTAAAATAAAACAACTAAACTAAATTTATAAACAACTAATATATAAAACTTTTATTTACATCAAGTATAAACAAGGGAGACAAATCAAAATAAATTATATACACACATAAAATAACCTCTGCTACACACTAGACTAAATTGACTAAATTAAAATATAAATATTTAGAGACCAACTCATCTAAAACTAAACAACCACACTAACCGATATTATAATACTAAACTTAAACAGAGTTAACCAACGAACAAATCCACTACTTCGAACACTAAAAACTAATCAACCAACTCTTAATTAATAAATCATATAAAACTACTACAATTTAGCTTACTACAATTAAGACATATAAACAGGCAGACTTATAGGCGAGTAAGGCCAGCATTGTTGGCGAGCAGACTTAACTGCAGCAACCTCGTTGGCGAGCTAGCCTTACTGGCGAGCATTATGGGCGAGCAGACTTAACTGCAGCAGCCTCGTTGGCGAGCTAGCCTTACTGGCGAGCATACTTAACTGCAGTAAGGATAGCAAGCAGTCCCAGCCGGGACTTAATTAGCTCAACACCAGACCCACTAATTAGACTGACATGGGGGTCGAGATACAACAAAAAGGAAGTCCTTAGCCCAAACCGGTTCCGGTATCGAACCAGTGTCCGCTGGCCAGGTAAACTAAACAAATTACAAGCCAAAAATAATATATATAATAAAATAAAATAAAAAATACACACCGCATGGCTACAAATAAATTAACTTACAAATTTAATGACTTTTCATCTTTTTGACAGTTTTGGACGAGAGTTATAATCGTAGAGTTAGTATTGATTACATAAAAGGCCGACATATCATTATAAGTTTGATTGGTAATTAATGCTAACACATAACAGCAACAGGAGTATATAAAAAAAATATAACAATGAAATAAAAAAATTCACTCCTTTGTAATCGTCTCGTTTCCTCATGGATTCACAAATAGTTTTAGTTTGAAATGATTTAGGAATTCGTTTTGTCTAATTTAACATTCTAATGAGGGCCACATTTTTATCCACATATTGCAGCTTTATGATATATGCCAAGTTGGTAAGAAAGTACACGTTTGACATACAAACTTCTATTCAATGGCTTCTATTCAACGATTTTTGAAAATGTTAATGTTTGTCTTCTAAATTCAATTTTGTAAAGTAATTTCTTTAATATTGTCCATGTAATATTCTTTACTCAATGTAGATCTAAATAACAGAATTATTAGTCATATTTGAAGTAGGATAGGATACTGAATCATTAAATCTAAAACAATCAAAACGCACAAGCATGGAATCGATATTTGTAAAATTTCGAATCGATACTAACCGAAATACAAAATAATTCGATCAATAATAATCAAAAACATAGGAGAATTTTTAAAAAATACAAATAATAAATTAATTTTAAATTCGCATTTTTTAAAATAGTCAACCGTAACATAAAATGCAATGTAAATAAATGTAAAAAAAAAACAAAAAAAACTAAGACTAGTTGTATAGACCTATATAACATTCGTTAAAGAGACTATGTATGTGTATTACATGTACTAGTGGTGTAGCAACCATGTTTGTTAAAGTAGAATTTTGAGGTTTAAAAAAGGTGAACATTTTCATTTTTTTTTCTTAACTAATTTTGCTTGGAATCCATTAAATATTTATCTTTATTAGATTATATTTCTACATATGTATATAATAATACCTGATTTGTTTATATGTATAGGGATAAGTTACCCATAATTATATTGTAAAACGGGCCTTTAGTTAGTCTAGCTTGCGACGTCTCTGGTCAGAAAATTTTCACTGAGATTTGAGCCCTCAACCCCTCATCAAGTGCTTTACCACTCAATCTCCAAGGCCCGTTCGCTGAGAATTACGCCGTCTATTTTTTTTTAATCAAGGCATAAAAAAGTATGTCGTAATGTAAGTAATAATGTTAATAATATAATACAGTATATCATAATAAAGTGCGCCATAGTAAAGTAGGTATTAATAAAGTGATGTTATAATAAAATATATCAAAATAAAGTATGTCATAATAAAGTAGGTCATAGTAACGTAGGTCATAATAAAGTAGGTCATAATAAAGTAGGTCATAATAAAGTAGGGCATAATAAAGTTGGGCGTAATAAAGTAGGTTATATTAAAATATGTCGCAAAGTATGTCATAAAGTGTCTTATAATAAAGTGTGACATAGTTTTATAGTTTTGCTACCATTAGGTATTGATTAATAAAAACAAAGCATGAAGTCGACTGCAAAGTTTAAAGGCACTTTTCTATCATAACTTTTAACATCAACAAAATAC
This sequence comes from Biomphalaria straminea, assembly GCA_021533235.1. Classification (NCBI taxonomy): domain Eukaryota; kingdom Metazoa; phylum Mollusca; class Gastropoda; family Planorbidae; genus Biomphalaria; species Biomphalaria straminea. The sequence goes on along the minus strand of JADKLZ010071522.1, from coordinate 2,898,342 downwards.
AATACAATGAATTGTTACAGTTTCGTATAACCCGAAACTGCAAAATATCCAAGGAATCCTGTGAATTATTCAAATATATATTGAGTATAGATTTCGTTACGTCATCATAACAATTTACAACGATCTACTACAGAGGGGAAACAACTTCTCTGCCAAACTGTTTACAACGTGTAGACACATTTTTTTTTTGTTTTGCTTTGAGCAACTCAACTATTGTGACCTATATAAAAACAAGCAAAACCAAAACCAAAACAAAACAAAAAAAAAACACTTTAAAAAAGAGCTTATCCAAGGTAAAGAACTCCGCCGACGTACACCAGTTATTAATATCAAATAAAATGAATTAATTACCACTATTTCATAAATTTAAAGAGTTACCACACTCAAAAGGATGGAAGATTAGAGAAAGACGGTCGACGAGTCTTGCTTGGTACCCTAACGGTTCATCAGACTATGGGATAGATAAAAGTTAGGTAATTTAATTCATAATTGTTTAATTTTTTTATTGATCCATGTTTTGTTAAGATTACTTAATATCTGTGCAAAGTTTTAGTCTGATCCAAGAATGGGTTGTGGAAGAACTAACTGGTACGAAATTAGTGAAATTAGTACAAGACAGACAGACAGACATAGATGTTTGATATAAGCTTTGTAAAAATTTCTTTTATTGATGGCTTTTTTTTTAAAGGCTAGCACGCATCTAAACTTTTTATCTTTATCTCATTTAAGAATCTCTGAATCTCATATTCTATAAGCTTCAAACCTAGCTTCACTGAATGGCTTACAGAACGTAATCTATGTCCCTCTCCATTAGGCCGTGTAGTGTTGGATACCCTTTTAGTATCTAGCTCTAGTTCATCTTCATACGTTTCAGAAATCAATTGTCTCTCCTCATTCTGTAACTCTTCCCAGCGCAATACATTGGCAGACGTCTCAATAGCTTTAGTTATCAGTTGAACTATTTCTTCATGCCTGTACTTTTCAGCTTTCTCTAGAACAGTTTCTCCCTTGCTGTCGGTCAGATAAACGTTTGCTCCGTTGTTGAGTAACATCTCTGCTAGCTCAGCATCTCCTTTGCTGACTACTCTCATCAAGGCTGTCCTTCCTTTGGCGTCTCGATTATCAATATTATTATTGGTGCTACTGTTTATTAGAGCCACAGCTATGTCCCGGTGCCCAAGCCGTAATGCTATCATCAAGCAAGTCTCACCATTGGAGTAAGACAGATCTAGGTCCGCGCCATTCTTCACTAATTTTTTAACTATCCTGTTAAGTTTTTCCTTGACAGCGATCACTATCGCCGTCTCGTTGTCACGGTTGCATAAGTTAACATTGACCTGACTACTTATTAGAGCTGATGCCGTGTCTAAGTGCCCGCTTTTCAAAGCCAACATTAGAGCCGTGTTACCTTGTGCGTTCTGATGATCCTTATTTGCGCCTTTTTCGAGAAGCCATTGGACGGATTCCAGCCTTCCATTCTTTGATGCCAAAGTTAACGCTGAGTCGTTTTCAGGATTGCAGGCATTGACATTGGCATTTCTGCCAACTAAGAACGCCATATTGCTTGTTTTCCCGCCGGAAGCTGCAAGCATGAGTGGTGTTCCTAGTTTTGATTGGCACTTGTTAATATCAAAGTTGTCAAATGTCACAATTTTTTGAAGAATGTCCTTATTGTCACACAAGGAGGCCAGCAGTACAGCTGTCATTCCGTCCGTATTTTCCAGTTCACGATTTGAGCCTTTACTAATTAAAAAAATGGCGACGTCTTTCTTTTCATTCTTAATGGCCCACATAAGTGCCGTGTTGTTCTCCACACAAACCATGTCTAAAACTGCTCCCTTTTTCAAGAGCAATTCGACTGTTTCTAGATGTCCATTGAAAGCTGCTTTCATCAAAGGGGTTTGATTAACTGCATCGTATTGGTTTATAAAAACCTTCTTTTGTAATAAAAAGTTGATAACATCATTAAAACCCAGTTCTGCGGCTCTCATTAAAACTGTAAGACACTGCGCATGCCTGGTGTTTACGTCTGCTCCACGCTTCACTAAAGATTTCACTGTATCCAGTGACCCACTCTCCACAGCGTAGAGCAAGGCAGTGTTCTGCTTTTCATCCTTTACAAATATTTGAGCCTTCAAGTCGACTAGATGTTTCACCACTTTCACGTGACCTTTCATTGCGGCTAGCATCAATGCGGTTTTCCCAGACAGGTTTCGGTGGTGAATGTCGGCCATGTTTTTGCTGAGTAGCGATACGTTGTCTTCATGTCCAAAGTCAGCAGCGTGCAGCAAGGCAGTATTCCCGTCCTCGTCTTGATCGTCAATATTATCAATATTTTTCAGGAGCGCTTCCAAAGGAGCCTTCCCTTGCATCTGAGACGCCAACATCACGGCCGAGATACCTCTTGCCTTCTTGATGTTGATATCAGCCCCGATCTCGAGAAGGTATTCTATGACTTCCGTGTTAGAGTTTAAAGTGGCTAACATCAAAGGGGTGTTTCCCTCATTATCGACCTCATTATAGTTGAATACTTTTGTAGTTAAAAATTTGACTATTTGTGTGTCCCCTGCCACTGCCCCCTTCATCAGAACTGATTGTCCTAGTTTGTCTTTGATGGAGACGCTTGCGTGATTATCGATCAGTTTGATTACAATATTCAAATGTTTTCCGCCGATAGCCCACATCAGCGCAGTCAGTCCATCAAGATCTTGCGCGTCGATACCGACTCTACCTTTCAAAAGATTTTCAACAGTCTTCGGATGACCATTTCCTGCTGCTAACATAAGCATTGAGACATGCCTGTCGCCAAGACTCGCAGAAATGACGCTAGCAGCATTTAACCACAACGAGACGTCCACTGCTACTGAGTGTCCTTTCATGGACATGCTTTTCAAGCATGCTTCCCTCGTAAATATAAATTTCAATGTAGAAAACAGGGGTAACCAACTAATTAATTCCTTCATCCTTCTGCTGGTCTCTAAGGTTGAAGATCCACTGACAGCACTGACCCTCGAATCTGATACAGAACTATTTCCTTCCCTGTCACCCATTTTATAAGTGTATTTTTTTTAGGGATATTACGGTTTCAAAATGTATAGTAAATCTGCTTTAAGTAATAAAATAATGTACTAAATTTTTACAAAATAAAAAAAAAGCATGCACACAATATTATTAAGATAATTAGTTTAACAATTTACTTTTTGATCCTGATAATTAATAAGTTTTTATATATTTAAGCTGTAAAATTGAATTTATCAGATTCTATTTGTAGATTGTGTTCACACTTTAGTACTGTATTATCAAAAGTAGATGTAGACGACAGAGGTCTGTGATGCAGACGGCAGAGGTCTGTGATGCAGACGACAGAGGTCTGTGATGCAGACGACAGAGGTCTGTGATGTAGACGACAGAGGTCTGTGATGCAGACGACAGAGGTCTGTGGTGCAGACGACAGAGGTGATGCAGACGACAGAGGTCTGTGATGCAGACGAGGTATGTGATGCAGACGGTCAGTGATGCGGAAGACAGAGGTCTGTGATGCAGTCGTACTCGTTCTTTGACATCAAAACTAAATTCTGAAGAAAAAAGAAAAAAATTCTATTTCTTTTAAGATTCGAGACCAATGGATTCTTAAATTTCGCCTATATTTTAACAAAAAAAATAAAAAAATTAAAAAATACTTCTAAAAAACACAAAAAAAAGCTTCCACCGCGTGTAATTTATTCAATTATTTTTTATCATTCATGTAATTAAATTAGAAATAGATTTAGACCAACAACAATACATCTGTGCGACATACTAACACCAATAGACCTCATTCATCAATCGTAAACAAACAACATTTAGCCACGTGATTCTATATATCTTCTATACAAATTATATAATGGATAAAGACTGTCTAGTTTTCTCACTAGGCTATGATCCTATCACTTATCTGGACCAGATTGGAAAATGGGGAGGGGGTGGGGGAGAAAGAATGTACATTTTAACGTAATCGCTTTTTAAAAGCATTTATTAAAAAAAAAAGCGACTTGAATTTGATCACGTGACTCATACCTCCTCGAGCCTCCTCTGCTTGTAAAGTGAGTTTGAAAATAGAAAAATGTTTCGTTTTTTATTGTTTGTTTCAAACTCACGCCTACTTTAAAGCGGCGACCTGTAAAGGGGACTAATTCAGCTTATATCAACACTCCAGTCAAGTACAATTTCTTACCCTTGTTAGAAACACAAAACAGAAAAAAAATTACCGATAGTAAATATGCTTTTTTTTATTGATTCTTGTGTTGTCAGGTAAAAGAAATAATTGTGCGAAGCTTCAGCTTGATCAGAGATTGGGTGTGGGAGAAATAACACGAAGAAATCTTTTACCAGACAAATAAAGTCAGTTGATATAGCTTTGTAAAAAAATATAATAAAATATGATCCCTTACGGTATCGTTCCTATGGAGAAATCAGCTACGTGAGAAGGGGGTTACGTCTGCGTGGGCGACATCGCTCAGGCTTTATCTAACGCCCATTTATTCACCTCACGATTTTGCGACTGAGGGAGGTGTCAGGGGGAGGTATGGCGAGAATGAATATGTTACTTTGAGATTTTGGTATGATAGTAATATCCCCTTGGTTAAGAACTCCCATGTTATGAATATGAACAGTGTTACAGGTGTTATGAACTGAATGATTTAGTCTTCGTTGAATGTGCGAGAGTGTGGGTTAGTCAGTGAGGTCTTGTCCCCTGTCAGGGGCAGCCTTAGCAGTGCGCGGGGCCCTGGGCGAGTGTCTTGTGCGGGGCCCTGAAGGTAAACTATATATACCATACCACATCACGCTAATACGTCTCCAACGCTGTAACAATAACAATGCAGTACGTCTGCCTATAAGCTGTGGGTCTTATTTTTTTGCTACGAGACATAAAACATTTCGTAGGTACTGTTTGGCTTCTATTGGCCGTTGAAGTACTTTAGTACTGAATTGTAATAGTTCTACAAAAACGACTTTTCTTTCAAGTCAAAAAAATTACTCCCATGTATATGGACAGTAACATAGGCCTATGGAACAAGACAATCCAACAAGTTTATTTTAAATTTTAACATCGACGTCTAATCGGATTTATTAGGAAAATGTGTAGGGATCAAAGTTTGTGACAATGAAATCTCTGATCGCGGGCCCCCTCAGGCGCGGGGCCTGGGGCGGTTGCCCCACTTACCATCCCCTAAGACCGCTACTGCCCCTGTCCAGGCAGGTTGGATAGCAGGGGCGTAGCTAGAAATTTTCCATCGTTGGAGGCCCGGAAAACTGACCTTTTTGGGGGCCCCTACATTTTGCGTAATACTTAATTTTTAATGTAAAAAACATTAGTTGAGACATAAATAAAATAATAAATATAGACTGGAAACAGGAAGTAACTTCATGTAACTTGAAAACATGTATATCTATTGTATTCGGATTTCAGAATTATGAAAAATTTAAAAAATTGCATGATCTTCAGTCTTACAGATTAAACAAAACTCATAGATATTAATAAAGTACACACAATTGCAATTCACACATTTTCTCTTCATAAAACTCTCTTATATGTCTATGATTTTTCTATATTGATTTTAATGCATGAAATCAAATCAACATGAACTTTTACTCTTTCTTTTTTGTTTCGGTTGGTGACCGAAAGGTAAGAAAAAAATAATTCTTGCAAAGGAAATGTCAAAGACATTCGGAGTGATTCGGTAGATGCGTATACTAAATTGCCAACACAAAACCAATACTCTAGAAGTCATAAAAATGCTAACTACGCCTTAGGTTTTTCTTAATACATATGATAAAGAATAAAGACTATTTATTTTAATCACACACTTTTCAAACGTACCTCTTTTTATTGTGTTCTCTGTCATTTAAACTTATTTAAACTTTATCCCAGTCAGTTTTTTTTCTTTTATTTCACCATCAATCCTCGGCTAGGTGATATGACGTCATATCTGACCTACTCCATGGCGTCATATCGGACAACTTCCTGTAAAATGATCAGAAAAAAAAATTACGACGGAAACAGTATTTTTACATTTATAAAAATAATTTCATGAGGAATCATCCAGATCAATTTTTCCCAAAATGTGTTCCGCAGAACCCTAATGTTCCGCATGGCTTGACTAGGTGTTCCACGAACTACTTCAATAATCAACTATTAGTCTACCAAAACTACTCGTAAATTAATCTCTAAGTAAATGCTGACAAAAATAGACCCTAATTGTAACTGCAAACAATAATACCAAAAAAAAAACAACAACAACTAAATGATTTCTAGTAAAGTTTTTTAAAGGGTACCACACTATCACAATATATTTCCCTGTAACGCAGTGATACCCAACCTAGTTCGACCGAGTCAGAAACCCCATTGGTAATAAACATGCTGAGAGCTACTCCCTTAGAGCACGTGAGAGGAAGCGAGCAGTGAATCTTAAGGTTGCCTTATCCCCGTACAAGGACAACCCTAATGCCTTACGCGCACCAGTATTTTCTCCAACACTTTGTCCAAATCGCCCTTCGTGCAAGACCCGGCATTCGTGCAGAATGTGGTCTACGGTCTCATCGTCTTCCATG
>JADKLZ010071522.1:2828966-2852199 GCA_021533235.1 Biomphalaria straminea | reverse complement strand
TACTCTGAAAGCTTCTCTTCCAATTCTAAGACCAACAGCAGAAGCAACAACAGTTTTGAGTGCTGATTCCAATGTCAGCATAAGTTTGATCTATTCTTGCATTTTTACATTGAAGGAAGAGTTAGTGTCCAAATCACCAACAGGTCTCCAACAATTTCGAGATGAGCTATTGAAACAACTTGGAGCAAGATTTGATTTGACAATGGATCATCTCCTGGCAGCCACATTCATTGATCCAAGATTTAAACACTACTTATTTTCAGAAGCTGAAACTAAAAAAGCTGTCTTATTTGTAGAGACAATATTGGCTAACTCTGACGGAAGCAAAATTGGCAAAAATTCTGATGAATTGCCACGTGAAAGTCTTGTTCAAGACAGGAATAGGGGAAGCCTTATGGATTCAATGTTCAAGAAAGTGCATGATGCTCAAGGAGATACCAGAATCAACAAAATTTCCACCATTTCTGAGCAAATTAAGGATGAAGTCAGTTTGTATTCGAAGCAAGCAGTTGTAAATCGAAACATTTTAAAAGTATTAATATTTTTCCACTTTTGGCCAGAGCAGCTAGGAATTTGCTTGTAATTCAGGCAACAAATTGTTCATAAGAAAGAGTTAATTCAGTAGGAGGACAAATTATTACTGACCATCGTCACAATCTCTCGGAAAATAATGCTGAAACTTTGATTTGGGCCAAAATAAAGAAAGATCTACTTTTTTAAAACGCGAGGGCGCGGTGGTTGAGCGGTAAAGCGTTTGGCTTCCGTACTGGAGGTCCCGGGTTCAAATCCTGGTGAAGACTGAGATTTTTATTTCGCGATTTTCGGGCGCCCTTGAGTCTACCCAGCTCTAACGGGTACCTGACATTAGTTGGGGAAAAGTAAAGGCGGTTTGTCGTTGTGCTGGCCACATGACACCCTCGTTAACCGTAGGCCACAGAATCAGATGACCTTTACATCATCTGCCCTATAGACCACAAGGTCTGAAAGGGGGAACTTTTTTTTAAAACACCTGCTTTGCAATTTAATTATTGCTAACATTTTAATGTGTTTCAGTATAAATAAACATAATATAATAAAAATTTTGAAGTTCAAGTTTTATTTTACACTTGTTGGTTGTCAAGTTTTTTCAAGAATATTCGATTCGAATTCGATTCGAAATTCGAATATTTTCTGATATTCGATTCGATATTCGATTCGAAAAAAATTTCCTGATTCGCAGGTCCCTAATATATATATATATATATATATATATATATATATATATAGGTTTGCTGAAAGTTTACAAAAATGATAAAAAAAAATTTTTAATCTTAAGGCCTGAATTTAGAATCAAACAATCAGAAACATTTGTTCTTTTTCAAATTTTCTTACAGGAAAAGATTCACAATAGAAATGCTTTTGTTTCCGACAGTAATTTTACAGAACAAGAGCAGTATTTTATGTCAACTTGCACAGTTCAGATACCAAAGTTTCAATTAAAAAAAGGATATTACAAGATAAATGTTACTTTATCACCAGGGTTAGCTGTAAATCAACGCATATTAAGAGAGGAAACAAAATTTGGGTCATTTTCTACAATCATTGATTTTCAAATCGGTAAGTATTATAGTCCAAATCTACATTCTTGTATAGTTACAACTGGTCTGACCAATTACCTTGTGGTTTACTAATAGCAACCATATGTGGAGAATCTTTTGTGCTTACCTATAGCCTTTTTAATGTGTGGTCTTGTGATGTAAAGGGAAAATTTACTTATGTAAGGGGGGCAGACTTGGCCAGAGTAAAAAAAAAATGTAGCTCATTCCTCAAAACATTAAATCCATACATTCCTTCTTCAAATCTGAATGGCCAGAACCAATTAGGATGTGGAGTAAAGAAAAAAATCACTGTAAGGTGATAGTTAAGACTAAAGAGATGGAGGGGGGGGGGGGGTGAGGGAGATATCTGATCATTGCTGTCACATCAGTCACAAACAAAGAAGGGAAATAAGGCATTGCATAGAAAGAGGGATAAGAAATCAGTTTAATTAAGTAGGTAAAAAAAACAACAATATGAAATATCAAGGACTAAAAAACATCTTTATACTTTATACAAAAATAGTTAAATGGAATTTATCTTTTTTTGATAACTCTTATTTAAAAAAATTGTTCTTGGCATGAATTTCATCATTATATGTTCTTAGGAATGGAAATTTATTTTCTCGTCCTAAAGCTAAGGATTTTTCCAAAATTTTCATCTATCTTTGATGTCTAAATATTTAAAATATTATTAATGTAGAACAATAAATGAAAATAGGGTGACAATGTGTCCAGAAATGATCCTTTAGAATATATAGATTATAGATCTAACAAGTTCAAGTTGAAGATTGTGTAAACAATAACATATATATGTACTCTTAGTAATTTATTTCTCTAGATGTATTGTAATGTAGATCTAGAATTTAATTAATTAAGATTCAAGACTAAATACACACATTTTGACAAAGCTTATTTCAACTCTCTCTTTATGTCTGTCCTGTACAATTTTTGTAAATAATATTTCTCCTACACCCATTCTTAGATCAAGTTGAAACTTTAAAGAATTAAAACACATGAATAAAAAAAGCATGAATAAAAAAAACAACAATTTATTAGTTATTAGTAATGATTTTCGTGCTGGTATCCAAAAAGGAAATAAGTGTTACTTATTGAGAGATTTAGCTGTATATGTGGAGTTAGGGTTGTGCTGAAAAATCCAGAAATTCAGTTCCAGTCTTCCCCAGGATTCGAACCTTAGGGCTCTCCCAATCAGCCACCATGCCCCCTTCTTTTTTTATTTTTTTCTTGTCACCTAGAAGTTATATTTGACGTTTATAATGAGAAGCAAAGGTGTTAATCTTTATTTTCTAATTCTGTTTCAAAACTTCTGTTGTAGAAAGCCCTGTCATCAAGCTTCAAAACTGCCCACAAATAGTCCAAGAAAACACTCAATATACATGTCAGTGTACAAGTGTGAATAGATCAGACTCTTATTTGATCAGATGGTACAACAAACAGAATAATCAGCTTCATGAGGGAGAATCATTAACTTTCTTTGCCTATAGGTCATTACCAGGTATCTTATGTTTGATTGACATTGATCAAATAATTATTATTAATCATTGTCCTTACAAGTCTGTCTGCTCACAAGTATCGGAGTGTCATTCCATTCTGAAGGGGTTTAACTGCATTTTGCAAACGTTAAGCAAAGTAAATCAATATAATTATGTTTTTTTTCTGAAATCAATTATATTAATTTTTTGAGTTGAGCAGTTCTAGCTAATTATTAATAGATAATTATTTTTTTATTTTCTTCTGTATACCATTGAAGGATATAGAGACACGCATCACCAGCTTGAAATTATACCTAGACCCATTTTAAAAATTTCATCAAATTTTCTACATAATGATGCATTTGCATTAGACCCAAATGTAAATGTTTATTTTCTTTTTAGAATATTGGTGTGAAGGCACAGACAACCATCAATTAAAAACTTCCAAGTTGCTTTATAAACCAGTTTTATTAGGTAGGTATGTATAACTCATCTTTCTTAAACTAGAGATTTCAACTGTTCATAATGTCTGGTTCATTTATGCAGATTCTTTCATACTTGAATGTCATGTAGAAATTTAATGAGATCCATATGTGTTGTTTTTAGCTATTCAAAGAAAATCAAAGTAGCTTTATATTGAACTAATAAGATACAATTTATCATCAGTAGTCAGTGATGGTATGGTGCTTCTTACAAGTTTTTGTGACACTGTGTAATAACCTATAGAATATAGTAGTTTTAATTATTTGCAGTGCTATAAAATTATTAATTGTTTTGCTAATTCGATGGATAATTTTTTTCTAAATTTTATATTTATTTAGAAATAACTAACAACTTTAATTCATATAAATTCATTTTCTATGGAGAATGTTATTTTAAAAAGCACTGTCTAATTAAATATCTATTTCTGTTTGAAATGCAATATAGAAATCCCTTTTTTTTTTTTTTAAATGATTTCACTGTAGTTTGTAAAAATGTTTGGCATGTTTTGCATGTTCATTCAGAGTTGAAGATACTCTAAATCTTTGCTCAAACATCCCACAGGTTGATGGGGGGGGGGATGGCAGCGAGCAAATATGAACCCATAACCAACAAGACAAGCAAACTAGTCTAGTGTGCATACCACATGTCACATTTTTAAACCTTTTTTTTTATAACCAGACAGACACATTTTAAACCTTTTCTCTTGAAAAAATTTTTTTTTTCTTTTGTTAGTTACATTGTTATATTGTGGTGTGAGATTTAATTCATACTCTATGTCATAGCTAGTAGGCTTTTGGAAATGGATGAATGTAAAATAACTTCTTCCAATTCAAATGTCTCTCAGTATTCCTCTCTGTCTTTTGCCTAGATTTGTCTCTTTCATTGATAAGTCCATGCCTTTTTCTTGAGGTCATCCTCCCTTCGGTTCTTCTTTAACTGTCTAATTAAAGAGAGAAATTGAGATGCAATTGAAGGTACAGATGGTATCATCTACAACAGGGTTTCTCAACCTGTGGGTTGCAACCCCTTTGGGGGTCGATTGCAAGATTTGCCAGGGGTCGCCTAAGAGTATAGAAAATATGAATTGTTATTGTCTATTCTTCTATTGCTGTGTGTGGGTGGGAGGGTGTGGCTGAGTAGGGGATTGTAAAATGGGTCGCTGAGCAAAAAAAAAGGTTGAGAAACACTGGTCTACAAGGACCTCATCACTATAAGTAAGTCTGAATTAGAATCATAGTGGAGATTGAGCCTCATAATGAGCCTCTGACCATCATAAAAAAAAGCAAACTAAGATCCTCATGTCATGGAAAGACATTTCTGCATTTCTTTTCTATGGAAAAGAAGGAAAAATGGTAACCTAACAATGATTTCATTGTCTTTCAACAGGGAAAAATAAAAACATCAGCTGTACTCTTCACAATGTAAATGATGTTCGATTAATTTGTTCCACTAATGGCATTTGTTTACAAGCGTTGTGTATTTTTAATGTAACCTATAGTAATGGGGCAGTAAGTACACTTTGTTTCATTTTATTACTAATAAATATATGTTGATATTTAATATATGTTGATACTATTCTTTACTGAGACTCAAAGGCAGTGCCCAGGCAATTGATTGACTTAGGCAAAAAACTAATGATAGCTAAGTTATAACAACCAACTGCATGAATTGAAATAGATTGAGATGACTTTTTAAATGCTTCAGTATATTTTTTTTTATAAAAGCAGCAGCTCAGGTAAGGGTTGCAAAGCTTGACTGGTTGCATACTGTATGCTGTGGAAGTGTTATCAATGGACATCACCAAATAAGCTAGTTCTTTTTTTTGTCCCTGCATATAAAGAAATTTCAAAACAGGATCAGAGACCTCAATGATGACCATCTGATACCTGTTAAAAAATGAAAACTAACATTTTTTTGCCATATCACAAAGTTGTGAGAACTTACAAAGACCTTGCTTCAGGGAACTGTATCAGGAAAAAGAAAAACCAGACAGAGAAAGCTATAAGAAGTTATATACCAGTTTCTGAAAAAGATTCTACTCAAGGAAAAAGAGATGAATGGAGAAACAGGATCAACAGACCAAACGTGGTGCCCACACAGTTTAACAGACTAAGAGAGATGATTGAAGGTGTCTGGAAAGTCAAGATAGAAAGAAGAACAGACTAGTGAAGTTAAATAAATGTGTGTAGCGATAGGCTACAGTGTCCCAGTTTACAAAAAAAGATCATGAAGAGAAAATAACTGTTCATTACAAATTCCAACTTTATTACACTATGTATATCCTACTATAAAATTTTGATTTTAATTGAAAGGATTTGTAAACATTTCAAGTTTATAGTATTTGTTTGATGCTTAGGCTTTTTATTGTAGGCTCCCTAATCCACCTTAGGCAGACCCTACTTCCACTACAGCCCAACACAACCAACACCCTGTATGGCAGTGCTGAACAACTGAAGAAAACAGCACACTTTTTTTTCCTTGGCACAGTCTGCAAAAGAGCTCACAGCTCAGCAGCAATAAAGCTGGCTAGAAGAAGAAGAAAATGCTTATGCTTATTCTAAATAAAAAAAAAAAACTTATTGCAGATATAATACAATTGCTGCCTGGTACTCACTATGACTGTCATCCTATGGTTCAAGGTTTGAACCCTGCCTGCTGCCATAACAATGCTTTTTAGTGGGAGGTTTGCACTAAGTTGTGAAAATCTTCCATTCTGAAGAAGAATCTAAACCTGTAAAACCAACATGTGTCTAAGTCATTTGTTTGTAACCAAGTAAACTAGAGAACTATTTCTAAGTGTTTAACTAATGTCTCTAACTTGTTCTCAGTTCACATTTGTATCTACTTTATCTTCATATTTGGTAAATCTAATTATTACAACTAGTGAAATATGACTAGAAACTTACAAAGATTTAATATTGTTGCAATATTTTCACATTGATGAAGGTTTCATTGATATTTAATACTCAATCATCATATATATATTTTTTTACTTAAAACAGTTTCTCTTTTGAATATCTCTCGTAGACTGGCATGAAGTCATCTCTTTACTTAAGTCATGATTTTGAGGAACATCAGCTCTGTTCAACTTGTATTTTAGCACTGAACAAATCAGATTTTGATAGTAAAACAGACTACATTCATGTTGCCTTGTATCTGAACATGACAGATAATCATGAACAAATGTTATATGTAGACAGCACTATAGTTCAGTTAAAAAATGGTAAAACCTTTTTTTAATATCATGCTATTGAATGCATTTATATTTTAAATTTTATTTGTTGGTGCTTTAAACATAATTCTTTTATTATCCGTGTTTAAAATGTGTATGTTTAAATCTGAGGATAATAAATTATCATATAAATTATTATTATTATTATAGCTTTTATATAGCACTACTTTCATGCTTATAGCATGCTTAGAGAGCTTTGGTCCAATCTAATTTATGGACCAGTGGGGGGGGAGGGGGTATTCAGGAGTAGGTTTTCTGTGCTGCCTTTAGGTGCTCAGTAAACACAACACTGCCCAAGTCGGGTGTCGAATCTCGAGCCCCCTTCATAGGTAGCCAAGCCAAGCCAAGTTCAAGCGCACTTAGCCTCTCAACCACGCTTCCCACTAAATCTTAGACCATAATCCCCTTTGCCTCAAAAATGTCTTTAACTCTTTCTCTCCGTAATTATTTACCACATTCTGATGGAATCAACGTTGGTATCGTCAGTTAGGAGAGAAGGAGTTAAATGGACATTCTTCTAATGTTAGAGATGATCACCATACAGAATGTCATGTGAAAGATGACCTTGTGGCTAGGTTCTTTGTCATGGACAAACATGGTGACCATTACTTTATTCAGAGCAGGCCTGGTGGAGGTTAGTAATGGATGAGACATTTAAGCCAAAACAACATATAAAGTAAAATAAGTTCTTCGTTCAGACCTTGAGCTTTATAGAGCAGGTGATGTAAAGGTCATCTATTTTTGTGGCCCATGGTTAATGAGGGTGCCATGACCAGCCCTCTTTACTTTTCCCCAACTAATGTCATTATTGTCAAGTACCTATTAGAGCTGGGTGGACTCAGAGGAGCCATAAAGATTGCAAAAAACATAATCCCATTTTTCACCAAGAATCAAACCCAGGATCTCTCCTGTTCAGAACAAGGGCTTAATCACTCTGTCACCGCGCCTCCAAAACAATATACAATAACCATTTTTCATTTTGTTTTCTTGAAACAGAAAACCTCAGAGAAGACGAGGATATAAGATTGCCTATTATTATCTCTGCCTCAGCAGCTGCAGCAGTAACACTGCTGGTATTAACAGCTGTATGTATTGCGAGTGGGAGAAAAAGAAGTAAGTTTGTTTGATATTTTAAACAATATTTGATTTGACTTTTATTTTTCACAGACTTCAAATGGAAACTTCTGCCTTTTTTTTTTCTTTATCTAATTCATATATAACTTGCTGGCCAGGAAATTGTTAATTCAAGAATGTCAAGGTTTCTTTGTTATCTTTCAAATGTTCAGATTTATGCAGTTGTGTCTGATGTGATGATCTCAAATAAGAAATCTAAATTCACTGCACAATTTTTACAAATGGAAAGATATAAAAAAGAATTATAAAATATGTTTTTCTTTCATTTTTTTTGTGACATCTTTTCTTCTAAATTATAACATTTTTCAAAATGTTGATTTTCAATGTGAACTGATCTGTTGTTTTTATTTCCATTTAACTCTCAGCTTTTTTCGCTAATTAGTAACCATTATGCTTACACTGATTCCAACAAACTATCTAATAATGTTCATGCAATGGAATGCTCATAGCATGCTCAGAGCCCTATGGTCCAATATTTTTGTGTGGGCATTTGTGGATGTAAAGAGGTTACCTAGGAAAAGGTTCCCCTACTACCTTTTGGTGCTCAGCAAACACAACTGTGCTCTGGTCAGGATTTGACATGAGCCCCCTTGCTAGGTAGCCAAGGGTTTTAGCCTCTCAGCCACGCATCCTATATTATGATTAAAGTGAAATGTTATCAAATCTTTTCAACAGGACTAGCATATCTTTAACTCTTTCTCTCCTAACTGACGATACCAACGTTGATTCCACAAGAATGTGGTAAATAATTACGGAGAGAAAGAGTTAAAGCGGCGTAGATAGGTTTGGAAGAGGAAAAATCACTTTGGGCCCCCACTCGAAGGGGACCCCCAAATGAGTATCTGAAATTTGTATTAAATTAAATATTCTGCCATTATCTCTCTCCTAAAGAGGTCAAGCCCCACAGGCTTCCAAAAATCCCTAGCTATGCCACTTGTAAAGACGTTCATCCTACCAGATAACAAATATGATAACACGTTTTTTTTTTTTTTGTATTTCAAGGAAAAAGGAAGCAGCAAAAACAAGAAGAAGAATACGCCATGAAAACTGGAATAGTCAAGCATTACGATAACACATACTCTTTTGGTTCAGGTCACATCTATGAATCAGTGAAGGAAGAGGATCACTATGACAAGTGCGAGGACATGCGCTATGAGACACGCTACGAGACATCATTGGCTAGAGATGAGAGACAACGAGACCCCAATTTACAATATTTACTAGACACAGAATACATCACGCCAATTGAAGTCGAACAAATTCTTAATAGCATTGGAAAGAGAGAGAGCATTTTGAAGTTGCAAAACACTTCAGCTCAAAATAATTTGGTCAATGATATGATTGAAAGAAGTGAACAACTTGTGTATTCTAATCACATGGAAACAGTTTAGAAATGTTTCTTTAGTTTGCATTTAAAAAGATCTGTAAACAAGCTAGTCAATTTTAAACTATGGTGCTGTCAAATATCACTTCCTAAGTTGAGTTCAGAAACTCACAATTCTAGACTCTGAAGACTGAGCATAGTTTCATCCATGTCTGTGTCATGGACTAACAAAGCAGATGTTTGGAGTACGCAAAAACCAAACTACTTCAATTTATCCTGGACTTGAACTCAGTTCTTTTACACTGCAGACAAACATTCAGCTACTTCTGCTATATCCCATAATTATGCTTTAGAGTACTCTTTTCACTTGTATTTTATTAATGAATGAAATAAAGTAATTAGGTTCCTACATTATAGAAATAAAACAAGTACAAGTTTATCAATATTTATTGTAAGAAAAATTGTTCTTGAAATCTTGAAAAAAAAAACCCTAGTACTTGGTGTTCTTATTTCTGTGGTCTTAAGTTGTTGTGGTTGCCAAGCAGCAAGTGCAACCAATAACTACCTCTACCTTAGCCAGCTGGGATCAGATGGTCACAGAAGCTGATTGGACTCATGAATGTTTTCAGTTTTTTAAAAAGACTCTGAATTTAAACTTGCATAGCACATAAAAGTTAATTATTCATTTTGTGCTTTGAAAATAGTTTATAGTCATTTTTCTTCTTTTTTTCACCTGACCCATTAATATTTGGACCATTGAAGTGCCACATGAACTGTAGACCATATCTCCATTCCTCTCTGTCTTTTGCCAGTATTAGAGTTGCTTTCTATGGTAGGCCTTTCCTTTATTTGTTAATGTCTATACATTTTTTTTTGCTCCTTGGATCTTATAAGCTTTTGTTTATTATAGAATAATTGTTTCATTCTTTTTCAATGATTTCTTAAATTAATTAGCAATAAGAGAATAAAGCATTGTATTCAGTTCAGAAGATTAATAAATAGTAAATCATTTTATGTGGGTGTGTATGGATTACTAGTCTCCGATTTGTTAAGAATGATACTTATAGACTACATTTTACCTATTGCTATTTTGAAGAAAAGTTGTCAGAAAAAAAAAAATTATATCATTTCTTACATGATTGTAATAACTAAAATAAAAAAAAATATTTATTGTAGAAAACTAGTGTTGTAGTATTGACACATCAAACTGTTATTGAGTTTCTGAAAAAAAGATTTTAAAATAATTTCTTTTAAGTCTGCACCCCCACCCTCCAATGTATTCTTATCACTATGTTACTATAAATGTACATTGTCAATACTGTCATTTAATCTCCATTGCTTCTTCTCTTAACAATTTCTACTTGTTCTATATCTTATTTTTTAGTCTTCCTGTCTTCTTTTCCCATTATCTTTAAAATGTGTTGTCATCTTGGCCAATTTTAATCTCTTCTTAAAGTTTGCAATTGAAGGCACCTAGCAATGCCTTACCTACCATCATACCTTGTAGCTCCTGCACCAGTGTTTATAGTGTACAGCACACAGTTTTTAGAAGTGGTCTGAGACAATGTAGAGCAGCTTATTGGGCATTAGTAATCTCTTGTTGAAGGCTGACTATGTGTATTTGTTTGGATAATCCTTTCATCATGTAAATAAACATCAACACTATTCCTGTTTCCCTTCAGTTGAGTTGCTTACTTTAGCTGTATAACAAGACATAGGATCATTAATTTACTCATAACAAAATGAAATAGAAACTTGTCAACAAAAACAATGAGTTTTATCAAAATACTTTTTGTTTTTATTTCTTTTAAAAAAGGAGTAACATTTTTTTTTTTCATTTTATTGTATCCTTACTGTGAAACTTAAAAAAGAATAGTGTGAATAATAATAAAAAAAAAAAATAATAATAATATTACTCATTCAAAAATAAAAAAAATATTCTTAGTCATTTAATGATAAAAAAAACATTGTAATAATAATAATAATAATCTTACTCATGCATACCTTAAGGAAAATTGTTAATAACAATTGTGCATTACACATAGCAACATTATAAGAGAAAATGAATTATAGATTACTGCACTTATAATATATATATATATATATATACATAACAGTTTCTCTTCAACATTAGAAAGAACAACAACAAAAGTATCTACAGGTCATCATCTTCTACAGCAAACAGTTAATGAAGGTGTCATGTGATCATTAAAGTGACCAACTGCTTAATGTCATGTACTATCTGAGTTGGGCATGGGCATCCTAAAAATCAGGAAATTCGAAATCTCTTTTTACCAAAATTTGAACCCGAGACTCTTCAGTTAGAAAGCCAAGCACTACCACTCAGCCACAATACTTTCCATCTCTTAAATATTACATGTGAAATTGACATCAGAAACTTTGATTTTATTCCATGATTCAATTTCCAAGGGAACAAAAAAAAAAAGAGTTTAATAATGGGTGTCTTGTATCTGTTACAATCATGAACTAGCAGGTGGTGTTAACTGGAAATGCTACAATAAATAATAGCCATAAACAACACCAACACTATAAGTCCAGATTCATGAGTGAATTTATTTACACACTTCCTTAATACTCATGACACTCCCTTAGTCAAGGGAAATTATTTATAATACTCATATAAACAATGTCAACAGGTGTTTCTTTTTATGTTTCAAGTGTTTTTAGCTTCTTTGCTTTATTTTAATGTTAATCATCAGAATCAACCTTATCGCTTTTATTATCAGTGATTAGATGCATAGATCCATGTATTACTAATGAACAATTTTTAAAATAGAGATGCGAGAAATTAACTCAATACCATCACTAGAAACTGTTTTATCTCTGGGATGCTAGAAACATGTACAAGATAAATGCAAAGAATAGAATAAAATTAAACCCATGAAAATAAAGAATGATTTAACAGTTATTTCATTTATAATAAATCCTAAAAAGTATACATAATCTAAATAAAACAACAAATATACACACATGCTTATTAATTAGATTATATTGGACTTCTTCATACATACTAAATGCATTCTTACTCTTAAATGACAGAAAATACAAAATATAGTAAAATATTTTTTATAACAATTTAAAAAAAAACAAAAACTGTGTGCATGTATACAAAATAATGTGAAAATCACCTTCTTTATTAATCTAGTGTTTTGTTTTACTATAAATAGTAAATAGTTGTAGTTCCCCTTTCAGACCTATAGGAAAGATGATGTAAAGGTCATCTGATTTTGTAGCCCGCGGTTAAAGAGGGTGTCATGTGGCCAGCACAATGACCAACCACCTTTACTTTTCCCCAACTAATGTCTGGTATCCATTAGAGCTGGGTGGACTCAAGGGCACCCGAAGATTTTGAAATTGAAAACCCCAGTCTTCACATGGATTCGAGCCTGGGACCTCCTGCATGGAAGTGAAGCGCTTTACCACTCAGCCACAGCGCCCTGGAATAGTTGCATTCATGATGAATTTTTGATGCTTGCATAGTTAATTTTTAAAATTAAACTTTTCACGTTCAGAAAAAAGAAAGGTCTCATTGCATCAGATCTTAAATGATGTAAAAAAAAAATCATGATACAAGATTTTCAAAATATTTTCTCGCTTTTGAGATCTAAACGAGACGGATGGACAGTCTGACCACACAATACTATAGCAGCTATTCCCCTTTTGGGGGGTCGCTAAAACTCATTAATCAACATTTTACAGCAGCCATGACAAAAAGTGCATGATTACAGTTTTGATTGGATGATTCATTTAACATACTAAATCTGCTAATGTACAGACTATTTAAAAAAATACAACAACATCCACATCTTGAAGGTATAAAGGTATCATATATCCCTTGACTTTTGATGCATGGGTATTTGTGACAGTTCGCATAGTCAAAGCCCTTCATTTTTCCCCATCAGCTGCTGTTCTTAGCAGGATATCAAGAGAGATGCCCCTCCATTCTAGTATACAGACAATATTTTTTTTAAATACCTAATTCACATAAAACAGTTGTTCCTACATGCATAAAAAATGTTCCCTGTAAGCATTATTTTTAAGGTTAGATTTCAAGATTAAATATTGGGAATAAAGTGGTCTCGTTTGCAAATAATTACAAATAACAAAAAATTCAAAACAGTTAATGATAAAAAAACTTGTTCAGTAGCAACATATAAGGCAGTTATCTTTTTTTTTGTGTGGGTTATAATATATGTGAACACCTTGGCATGAATCCATACAATGTAATTATAGAAACTAAAAATGTAAATTAAAAAAAATAAAAATAGTTCCTTGTCAGATTTTTTTTTAAAGTAATACAGTATAGATAGAAAAAACTAATTTATTTAAACTTTTAAAAATATTAAAATTCTCAAATATGATAAAAAATTGTACAAGTAAAATATGAAAACTAACTAATTTTGATAAGTTTTATCTGTGCCTCGATTTGATCAGAATGATAAGAATTTACAAGAGTAGAATGTAACTTATTCTAAAAAATTAGGCTTAGAATGACATGGATACTCACTATCAGAATGCTCAAAAGTAACAATACATTTAATAATCAGTAAAAAAATACTATAATAAAAAAGGTGTCAATGTTTATGCAGACTACTGAGTTTTTACAGTAAATCAATGAAGTACAGTTAAGCTGTATGATATTTATAAGGGAACACAGTGATTGGCTGTCTTCTTATATCTGTCAGAAGCTAAAATCATTTTCATTGGTGCTGGGACATTTCTACACATAAGCTCAATCCTGCTTTCATAATGACTTAAGAAAAACATGACAAAGAAACTTACTAAAGATGACCATAAAAAGTGGAGTCTTAGCATATTTCATAACTAAAAAAAAAACGAACTGAGAGATTATCTTATCAAATCCTTGTCTTGCTTCCTTATAGTGCATATACAGCAGATTCCTTTAGTTCTAATTTACAAAGCAGCTGCTCCCATTTTAAACAGTACAGTGAGAAAAGGCACAACAATGAAAATGGAAAGAGCTGTCATTTTACTCATTCTGATTATGAATATCAAATATGGACTCATTTCTTGTTAGAGTGTTGATATCATGTGATAACCGGGTTTCTCGCATATTAAGCAAAGGCAGATCGATATCACCAAACCTTGTAACATTATCTCTTGCGTGAGTAAGCAATTTCTTGGTTTCTGTAGGTCTTGACAATTTGTTCAGTTTTCTGTATAAAGAACAACATGTGAAAATGTAAAAGTCTAAACAACACAGAAAATATGAGAATAAACATTATAATTACTTACAACTTTATAGAACTAACAAAAACATTATAACCAACCTCACACACATGCAGGTACAAATATCTGCATAATTTATATTTATAAAGGTATGTACCTTATTTTGTGTGTGTGTGTCTTTTATTGTTTTTCAAATTATTTTAAAAGGCTACCTTGATATGAGAGTTAAAAACAGTCTGTCCCTTAGCTGAGAAATTAATATGCATGAAAATTCTGAAGACAAACACTGTTTATTCTTTTGAGATGCCTTCATTAATTGTCAACAATTAGGTGCAACAAAATTCATTTATTTTCTTCTACTGATAACTAGTGTACACTATCAAAGAAACAACTAGATAAAGATCAAAAGCCTGAATCACAAGATATAAGCTATCCCAACAAGACACGCAAGACAAACTTCTGACTATGGCATGATACTTTTTAACACCAAATCAGAGCAGAAAATTGCATAATGTGAAATGATTACAATAGTAGGTATAATTCTTCTAGATCACATTGGAAAACATTATAAAAATCAAATCAGGTACCAATTTGACACTAACTGGCATAGAGGAAAGCAGATGGCAGGCCTCAGATAGAGATATTTGAGATCCAAAGTAAAACTCTTATACACAATAGGCACAGGCAATAAAAAGGAAACTTAAATAGTCCCCAGGCATTGTCCAAATATGGTTGTCATCTGTGTTGTGTTGTCACTTAAAATTCTGCACTCATCTTTAATCCTATACTATTAAGCGAGCAATTCTTGTATATATGTATGTATGTATGTATTTATGTATATATATATATATTTATATATTTTATTTCGAAAACGGCTCTAACGATTCTCTTTAAAATTTCAAGGCATGTGCATAGTAGTGAAAAAAAAAATCTGAACTCATTAGCCACATCGGGAAAACTCGGGTTCGACCATTATTTTGATTCGAAAATGTCTCAAAATCGATAAATTCATTTTGGCTCTAAGGTTTTATGAATGAAAATTTTCCATGACGTGAACGTGAAAAACACTTCTTATGTCAATAGGCTTACCGTAGTACACTAGAATATTTCTTTGCAAACAAGAACGCGTTTATGAATGAAGGGATGTGTAAAAGCAGACCACGGGCTGTAGCACCACTGGGATGGATGGATGGCAAAAGCCGGTATGAACTTCCTATAGTCCGACAGTCAGGCTGGGCAGGGCAATTATTTAACCGAGTGAGGCTCGGCCACCTGATATTCTTCATAATAAAAGACAATTCCTTATAACTAACAAATTTACAGACCAACAAATAATTAACTGGTTTGGCCACCTAAAAAGATTACTAAACAATTAACCTGCCTCACAAGACACAGATTACATGAAAAGAAGTGGGCAAAGCCAAAGATGCATAGATGAAGTGAAAGTAACATTAAAACAGTGTCTTATATTCTACATGCTTTGCATCAATCAGTAGAGCATCTGGTACAATGGCCTGGTATCAAAATAAAATTAAGCATAGTGTATACATGAATGAAATACTCCAACAGCACTGTGTCTTTTAACATATAAGAGGTGGATGAACTTTAGAGAATAAACACCAGCTATGATTTTCTAGACCACTTTGGCCTGTACCTATTTTTTCTTCCTGCATAAATCCACAGTCATAAATAATAAAAAAAAAAACACTTTTCAACATCTTACCTCTTTTCAGAGACCGGAATAACATCTTGATCTTCTTCCAACTGAAATAAATATGAAGTTAGTATAACAAAATAATATTCCAAAATAATTTAACAAAATATGTATAGATAGAATAAGTATTTACAATATGACTTTAAAATATGGCTGTATGTTCATACTTGGCAAAGAAAAAAAAAACTATAACAAAATTTTGTAGTGTACAAATTAAAGAAAGTATAGATAAGCAATGTTTTCTAATTTTTTAATAACCATTAAAAACTTATAGTATTGCAAAAATAAATTAGAAAATCCAGGTGAGCTAAAAATAAATAGGTTTTGCAATTGTGTAGTGTTATTATATTAAAAGAATTCAATGTTCCTATTTATTTGTCCTTAGAAATTTATGCTACTAAACTCATCACTATTCAAATTATTTTATTAGATTTGTGTTCTATTAAAGTGGAATCACTGAGGTGTTGAGATTTCAAAAACAGCAAATAAATAATGATGCTATATAATGTACATAAACATAACACAAGAGAGAAAACTAGATAAATAAACATACCTCTTTCTTTCCATCTTCAGGTTTGATATCTTTGATATGTTTGGTCTCCTTTTCACTAGAAATATAGAAAACTCTATTTAAAGTATAATTATTTAGTATTTTTATGAGAGCATAAAAGACAAAAGAACAATGAACTGAAAAATAAGATTCATTAAGATAAGTAGAAAATAAACTTTTACAGTAAATAAGGAGACAACCAATATATTTAGAAAGTGAAAACTAAAATTAGATAAAAAAGATACCCATTTTGTTTTTTCTCATTTCTTTATAGCAAAATTTATACTAGTGTTACATGTAAACAAAATATTAAAAATCATCTCAAGAACTTGACAAGGTTTATCTAGTTTTCATTACTCTTTATTGTAAAATATTTGTTTGTAAAATGTTTTAGATGTCTTGGATATTTCTTTAGAGTTGAAGATAATCTACTTCCTAGTCCTCCTACAGGACGATGGGAGATGGCAGCGGGTAGGAACCAGGGACCATCGAGTCAACCAAACGACAGTCCAGCCATCATACCACATGACCTGGCAGCCTTCCAGGATATACTAACTGATAATTGAACAGTGTATAATATATCCCTGACTTAGCAATTACTGAGCTTTATTGATCTCACAAGATTATAGAGACCCATAGAAGCACCGCGGGTCACCTGGCCATAAGACCGGCTATACATAATACATCATGACTGACTGCCCTGCCTCCCACATGTTGGCCAGTCACACAACCAAAGCTCATTTAGAACAATGTTTGATCAAAGCTATCAAATTTTGGCATAAACTCCAAACATTCTTTCTGCTTTGGTAAAACAAAAAACACAATATATATATATAAAGATATTAATAAATTAATATCTCAATCTTTTCATTTTACCTTTGGAGTTGTTCCGTCAGCTTTTTAATTTTCTTGCTCTGAAATTGAAAATCAAAGAAATGTTTTAATTTTGTTTACCTTTACATTATAGAGGTTGATATATTGGTTTGGTAATTTTCAATTGTTTTTTATGATCTGCATAATGCATTTCTTGCAAGTTTTGCTTCAGAGCAGAGTAAGTGAGAGTTACAACAGTAGTCTGCCATTATCAATACAGCAGCCAATACCATGTCTGCTTAGGAAACTCAGCCAAGTGTTGTAGTTATTTCCCACCAAAGATTTCAAGTCGCCAATGACAAAGAATTTAACAGCAGTGTCCATCTTGCACAGGATTCTCCTCAGATGACAGGGGAATTTTTCTTAGTGTCAGGTACTGTCTGCAGCATGGGAGCATAAGCACTGATGACAGTGACAAATTTAGAGCAGTAATCTGGGCAACATTAGTCTGTTTGACTGACCAACAGGGATATCTTGTAACAAATATGTTAAATGTATTATATTATAGCCAAATAATTTTCCTCTGTTTTACAAAAGCATATGTGATAGAAAAAGGATTAGGTTGTGTTTAGATATACTGAAAGTATTATGAGTTGTTTTTTTACGTATTTAGCATTATCAACTCTAATTGCTGACTCCATTAGTAATAAAATGAACTACATAGCTTAGCAGCAATCAGAAACTGTTGAATAAGGATTTGTAGTGTAAGAAATGGATGTAGTAATGATTGACCTAAATCATAGCTCTTTTAATGACTAAATTTCGTCTAAATTTTAAAAAATGAGCTGTTTTGTTTAGCTAGGTCCAAAGTCTTCAGTCACCTATTTCTGAAGTCAAACTATGTTGACCATCACAACACACACCCAAATAAAACCATCTGAATGTAAACTCACCTGCTTACAGTTCAGCCTATACAAGATAAAAAAAATATTTCAAGTATCAGTACATATGCAAATAAAAAAAAAATATATAAAAAAAATAGAAAGATAAAAAATAGCAATAACACATGAATAATTTTTATTTGTAAAAATATGTATATAAAAAATAATAGGAAACATTTTAGATTTAATGTTTATGTAACATGAATATCTACATTTATATATAATTTTATAGCATGCCTTCAACTTACCAAATAGAAAATGCCAATGCAGCAATTAGAACAATTGAAACACAAGCAAGAACACCAATAAGAACACCATTAACAAAACCTGTAAGTAAAAAAATAACAAACAATTACAAACAAATTCAAACTAGTTAAGTGAATTCATCTTGTGAGACATAAAGTGTGTACATTTAATACACATGAAGGGTTAGGGATAACCCTAGATAGATATAAATATAAATAGATATAGACATATAGGTAAAATAATGATGGTAACAGCACAAATCAAATGATAAAAAATGACTTATCTTCCTAGATATAAGAAACAGAACTTTGTTACAATGTTATTTTGATTTAACGGCTATTGAGCTATGAAGTTTACAAATATACACATTAATAAGAAATGACTTTTAAAATATTTAGTTTTGCAAAATTTTTAGATACAAAATTTTAAAAACATTTTTTTTCAATAATAGCAATATAATTCTTTGCTGACACAAAGGTAATTAATTTTATGGACTAATATTTTGTCTAAAAATAATTAAAATCACAAAAAAAGTCAAATGAACTCAGTCTCACAATAGTTCTAATTAAGTACCAAGCTCAGCACATAGATCTAAAGTATTGTTAAACATTATTTTACCTGGTAGGCCTATAGTTTGTTCTGATGTCCTCCTTGAGTCAGGGGTTGAAGTTGCTAGTAAAAAAAAAATGTTACACAAAAAAAAATTTAAAAAAATAAAAGTAAACTATAAAACAAACTAAAGACAGGTTTATGACTGTTATAATTGGACTGTCGCATCCCAAAAATCTTTCTGTATGGCCAACTTGCATCTTACTCAAGAAAAACTCGCTGCACCTACCTCCGTTAAGGGGATGTGATAAAGTGGAATTTAAAATAAGTGAACATTGATATTGACCACTGGGAAGACATAGCCTTAGACCACACTAGTTGGAGAGAGACGATGAACAAGAAAGCTATGGACAGCGAGAAATCATGGGCCTCAGCTCTTGAAGTAAAGTGTGCCATATGGAAAATGGCCAGCTCCTCTACCACCATTGTGAAAACCACATTGACCTGCAATATATGTGGACGGGAGTGTCTCTCCAAAATAAGGCTCCACAGCCATAAGAGATAAACCATAGTAATTCTACAATTGAAGGAGGCCAATATATAATTGGACTGTCATCATATACAAGTTGTAATACTACTATCATGTAGTTCCAAAAAAAAATTATTATACATGGATCTAAATATTTGTTAAAACTTAGTTCACCTGGTTCAGTTTTTCCTGGTGTCCCACTTGATAAATCTGAAGCTGGTTTTGAAGATGCTAGAAAAAAAAATTTTCATTTTATAAATCACAATAATAAAAATCTGTTGTATTATAAAAAACTTTTTTTTTTATAAACAGAATGATGTCAGAAGATGTCAAAAGATAACTTAGGATAGAGTACTAATAGATATAGAATTTTAGAATTTAGAATTGTATTTTAGAATAATTTGTTTATTTGTTTACTAGTTATTGAAGTAATATTTATTGTTTATCTCTGGAATTGAAACGTTTGCACTTAACCAGTGTAGAACAAAAAAATTCTTTCTATTATTCTATTTCCCGAAGTAACAGATTAAGTCATAAAAGAAGTTTTCACAAAACTTGATGTTTTCTAAATTAAATGCTCATACTTCTATATGACTCAGTTGATATGATGATTATGACATGCTAAAGGATCATCTTTATTAATCCATTTGGCCTTTTCAAATTTAACCAAATGCCATACAGATTGTTCAATTCCATAACACTTTTAAAGATCAACTATGCAGACAAAAAAATGATAAACTTTCATACATTTATGATATCTGCATTGTCAACAAATAAGATAAGATAAGATAGATAATTTTTATTGATCCAATCTAATGGAAATTCAGTTTGATTACAAATTTGGAAAGCACACTTGCAAGATCTTAAAATCTTTCATGAACTGATAAAACATGGTTTCAATTTCAAACCCAGCAAAATATAATTTTTAATGCAAGAAGAACATTTTAGACTACAAAGGCAGCAACAACAGTATATAAGAATTTAGAACATTCCAGTGTTTAAAACAAATATACAACTTAGAGGCAATATAGGACTATGTAACTTTTACTGATGCTTCATACCCCACTACAATGCACTTAAATCAACATTAACATAATGTAAGTAATAAATGTAAAAAAAAATAAAAAATATTCAACAGAGCTGAAAAACACTAGGCAGGCATAAAGACGATTCTAACTCTAACCTCCATTCACTAGACAAGAATAAGACAGTTCATCTTGCAGCAGACACATCTAAAGAAGCAGTTAGATCTTGCCTAATGGAAGCACAATGAGACATTGAATCCAGTATTCTACATGTATATAAATGGAGAGAATTGACAGACCTTGTGTGGTACCCCAACAGTTCAACAGACTAAGGGCTAGGTGAAGGTCACATCAAGAAACAAGATAGGCCTATATCATAATTCAGAAAGTTAACCCATAGTCTGGGCTATAATTTGCTTTGTGAAATACATTTCAGTAAAATTATTCTTTCACAGACCCTTTCCCATTTCATTTTCTTCTTTATCTTGGAGTATATTGTAAACTGATTATTAATTAGCAATAGAACATACCAGAAAAAAGTAATGTGTTAGCAGGCACTCTTTCAAGATTATTGTACTATTATACAGTTAATTACAGACGTTTATTACATCTGGAGGTCACTCACAAAGGCCGCGGGATACACATTTGAGACCAAAAGAAAATTTGCCACCGAGGACAAACGCAGACGACAAAAATAAAATCTAAACCGACCATCTGCGGACAATGGTTTTGCTTGCCCTGAATGTGGCAAAATATGTAGGTCACAGCTGGGACTGCACAGCCACGGGAAACACTGTATTCCTCACTAATCTTCGGATTCTAAGACAAGCCTTGTTATTATTACTTTCTAATAATATTGACATTACTTTGGTTCATGAAATTTTTATGTATCATTGATGTCACAATCAAAAGAGATTTTTTAACTATGTTGCTAATGTACATTTTTATGGCTTATAAATTAACTACAACCAATGGAAATATCTCTCTGTTACATGTTACATACATTTTTTCTTAAGCTTAACATTTATTCTTAAGCTTAACAAATTCTCTCTTAAATGGCCTTTTTGAATGCGTTGTAACACAAAAATAAATTCATTCAGAATGTATTTGCTCCTTTAAAATTTCCCCTTACTTGAATCTATGTCAAATTCTTAAACAATAGCTTTGAATTAATTTATTCATATATCAAGGCATAATTAGTTAATTAAGCTCATTCAGACTCCATTATAAGCAAAAAGTTTACAGTTTGTTTCAATACGTATTAATATTATATCACTTTTAGTCTCAAAATTATAAGACTTTTTAATCAGCAAAAACCCCCCAAAAAGTATACATTTCTACCTATAATAAAAATACTACAAAAAGTCATTATAAAACTCTTACTTTCATCTTTGTTGAATGATGGCAACTTCAGGATAACTTCATATACAACATGACCTTCCAAGTCATGGATCTGGACACTAATAATAGAATCATTATCAGAGCTGTTAAATGCTTTTGCACAATTATAGTTGAAAGACTTGTATCCACTGTCAGACATACATGCACATACTTGTGTCTTAATCAATTCTTTTTCGCAGTTTTCAAAAGCAATGATCGACAGCTGAAATTTAAAAAATTTGTAATTAGATAGGATGTTTACTTAGACATTGGTTTCAAGAGCATTCAGAAGATGGTATAATTAATGGCAAATCATTAGAAATTAACAGTTATTTCACTTTAAACAAATCATTAGAAATTAAGTTATTTCACTTTTTAAAAAAAAAGTAACAAATATTATGTAAAATAGGTTGAAAGATATTCATCTAAATATCCTTGTTTTAGTTACAGTACGGTCAAGCAAAATATTAATATTTAAGTCTTTTTATGCATTATTGTTTCCCAATGTACTCACCAATTGGCTTATCTTTGAATCAGCCCAAGTGATTTTCATGTACAAAGCTTCCCCTATGTCTTTTGAATATCTTTGAAAATTAACATCTCCACCCCAGCACAAGCGTTTATCTTCTTTGAAATTGAAAGACCACGGTTGACAGTCAATGCCATCAATTGAATCCAATTTATATATAGTTAAGGCCTTATTGGGGAATGCTAAAGAAAACAAATGAGAAAACTACACAATTAATCTTCTGTATCACAAATTTATTTACATTACAAACTGAGTTGTTATGTTTTCATTAATAATAACACAATAAGAAATGAAATTAATAAATAAAATGCATAGAGAAAGCAAAATCTAATAAACACAACCTAATAAAATACTCAGAAAGAAACATAGATAAAGGCACATTCCTTGTTCCATAAGCTAGGACAAATTAAATTTGTACAAATGCTCCTTCTTCCCTAGTGCCATTAGAGCATGGAATGGGTTGCCTGAGCTAGCCAGGAAAACCAGCGACTTGGCAGAATTTA
>JADKLZ010071522.1:2784073-2796835 GCA_021533235.1 Biomphalaria straminea | reverse complement strand
GCTTGATGGGCGTAAGATTATATGTCTCATTATGTATTTACAACAATTACCTAGAGGGTTTGATGGGCATAAGATTATGTGTCATTATGTATTTACAACAATGACCTAGAGGGCTTGATGGGCATATGATTATATGTGTCATTATGTATTTACAACAATGACCTAGAGGGTTTGATGGGCGTAGGATTATTCAAACCAGGAAAACATTTTTATAAAAATCCAAGTTCTAACCTTGAAAAAAAAAATTATTTTGAAACTTACATTCTTCTTTGCTGACTAAAGGAAACTTCAAAGATACATTCTTTACACTTTCTCCATTCTCGTTCTGTAAGGATGAACTAATGATAGATTGACTATCAGAAGTGTTAACTGTCTTGGCACAAGTGTAATTGAACATATTGTTCAGGCTCCCTGTGCATGCACACATTTGTTTATTTTTATGCTCCAGCATGAATGATAGATTCCCACAATCATCAAAATCTACGATGGATAACTGAAATAAAAAAAACTCAAGTCAATATTTAAATTAATCCTTATATGTTTTAAAAGATGTCTTCTTTTTATAATGCAATTAATAGTGTACAAAGGCTTGGCTGAATAAAAGCTAATTAAATGAACTGTAAAGGAAAGTTACAGTAAATGCAGCCAGTCACTAGTTTGATAATTGTGTTGTTTACACTAACATTTATACTTTTTATCTTTTAAGAATTTGCAGGTTTGGAGCTGCCTCTATGTAAGCACATTGAAGAAACACAGTGTTGAATGTAATTTTTCCTTGAGTTTAATGTTATCAAACTCAAATCTATAAAACAATTATTCTGTCGATGAACAAATTCACATAAAACTTATATCCTATGCTTCAATAATAGCTGCCTGGTCATGCGGTTTACGTGTTGAGGTGTCGTTTGGATTTATCAATGGTCATGGGTTCATTCCCTGACCCCTCCCATCCCCTTTCGTTCTGCGGGAGGTTTGGCCTAGGAAGAAAACTATCTTCAACACTGAAGGAACATCCGAAACATGTAAAACATTTTACAATACAAGCAGTAAAATATCTTGACTGAAAAAATATTACCATTTAATAAAGCACAATAAATAAATGTTGAACAAAAGACTGATGAAAAATGACTAAAAAACTAATGACAGACAACCTCAATTTTTATAGTTTTCTAAAAGACTCTTCTAGACTGTTACGTAATTCTGAATTCTTTCTTGAAAGCACCTATTTTTCTGTCCCATCCAACTCATCTACATAAATATAAAGAGTTAAAAAGTTTATATTTTGACCACATTTCTGATCCGGTCTTTACACATACATGATGTGACCTCTTAACCTGGTCAGTCCCTACAACATTGGTTAGCTGCGATGTGCAGCTGAGGATGACACTACGACTACATTGACATTAAAGGTTTAAGTGACAAAATAGCCACAAGACTTTTAACAGTACAGCCGATTAAAATGGTTAATTCTTTTGTTTTACATAATATTTGACCTGCTACACATTAGAGGGCACAGTGGCTGAGCGGTAAAGCGATTGGCTCCGTACCTAAGGTCCCGAGTTTGAATCCTGGGATCTTTGGGCATCCTAGAATCCACCCAGCTCCAATGGGTACCTGACGTTAGTTGGTTAAAAGTAAAGGCAGTTGGTCAGTATGCTGGCAACATGACACCCTCGCTAACCATGGGCCACAGAATCAGATGACCTTTACATCATCTGCCCTATAGACCACAAGTGGAAAGGGGAACCTTACTTTTTTATGCTACATGAGAAAAAAAAATTATTTGGGGATAAAATACACATACATAAGTTTCTCTTATGATACCATAAAATATGTGTAATATGTTTTTGCATCCTAGAGTATTGTTGTGACAGTCGGGTTTCCCTGCTACTCAGAATAAGATGGGGGCTAGGACATACTAATTTTCATTTCTTAAGGAACTTTTGAAACTTACAAGTCAAGCCATGTCAAGGAAAAAGCATTTCAAGAGAGATTCTTAAAAGATTATGTTAAATCAGTGTTTCCCAATCTGTGTTTTATCGAACCCTAATGTTCCTGTATAGGTGTTCTATGAACTACTGCAATAATTAACAAGTACCACATGAATTAATCTCTCTAAAAAAGTAAGCAAAATGTTCCATTAAATACTTCAAATACGCAAAGTGTTCCATTAAGAAAAAAAATTTGGGAAACACTGTGTTAATTAAAAGATAAGAAAATTATGAACACATTTAAATTATTTGTTTAGATGACTCACCAGAGTGCTTATGTTGGAACCAGCCAAAGTGATATATATGAACACAGCATCACCTATTTTCTGTGGTGGCTTTTGAAAATTCACCTCTCCACCAAAGCACAGCAGTTTATTTACTTTTGACCAACTGTCACAGTTCATGCCAACAACAAATTCCACTTCGTACAGAGTTAAGGTTAAGGACATTATGGATACTGCTGAACGAAAAATATGGGATGAGAAAAGTGTACATTTACAATGCAATTTAACTTTTAATAATCAGTTTATCCTCACCACCAATACACTAATAATCTTCATATGAAAAGTATAACAAAGTAATTTAACAAATTTATTTGTCAAATCCTTTTTATAGTAAGAGAATAAAAGAAAACTATATGAAGAAGTGTGGTAGCCTAAAGAAAAATGTAAGAAAGTGTAAAGAAGATTGGGAGAGATTTAGAAATGGACAACTAAATAATATGAATTACTTTGCCTTACTATGAAAGATCTTAGAAATCTGGTTCAACAGTGTTGAATAGTGCAAAAAGATTATTACATGGTTTACTAAAATATTTTGCTTATCAATATTTTGTACACTGGACATGTCAATTTAAAAAAACAAAATGAAAGCATGGACAAAACTAGAAAGATTACAAATGAACTTTAATTTACAAATTGTTTATAAAATAAATCTTTCATCTCAAAAACTCTAAAAACTGCCAAATTCTGATTTCCTTATTTGTAATGACACTTTATACTTAATGTACTATTTCTCTCACAATGCATATTAATTTTTTTCAGCTATGAAAATTCACCAAATTAAAATCTCCAAGTATTAAAATAATGGACTAATAATGATCTTAAATGATGTTATATCATCATTATCATCTGTCCCTTGACTTCTAACAAATAAAGCAATTTTTCATACAAATAATAATGTTACAAATGAACAGTGATAGGTAGAGGTCAACGTTTGACCCAAGCAAGATGACACTGCAGTGTGTGTCCTCTGGAATCTACATGTATAAACAAAGACAGGATGTGACGTTTCCTCACGTCTTGTTCCAGAAGGTACTGGCATGTTTTTGCAATATTGGAGGAGCGATTAGGGGCTCTATATAAGCCAGACAGTTAATGTGAAAGCTAGTCATGGGTAGAGTCATTGGTAGAGTCGTCGTTACTGCTGTCTACTGTGCGAGACAGTAGAAGAGAGATGTGTACGACTCAATGCAAGTTAACTAGGAGTAGATTTAACTGAGGTGGACTAGAGTTAAAGTCTTAAACAGCGAACTACGGCAGACTTGAGTCGTTACAGTTGATACAGTTGAAGTAAGATCTGTAAGACTCTGATTACGGAGTGTGAGTACAACTCGGAACAGCTGAGTAAAGCGAAATATGTCTCGATGAAAGTTGAGAAAGATTGAAGTGCAGTACAATGTACAGTGAATTGTAAACAACCAGAATTGTAGTCTTCTACGATACTTGTTACAGTGAGTTTTAGTCAATAAAGTTAAATGAAGCTGGAAGTTGAGTTGTCAAGTTCTTTGCAGTGTTATTATTTGTGTCTACTAGTACATTTAGCCAGAAGATTCAGAAATACATAACAATAATTAAATTATGTTTCTAAAATAAGCAAGGTTTTTAACTATTTTAAAATATATCTAGGACATTGAAACAACAGTGCAGAGTGCATAGCACAAAAACAGGCAGCCATCCATGCAAGGATTTAGCTGTTTACAGAATACTCTTATTCATTGTTTTCCAATTATCTAGGATAAGCTTGAATTTCATCCCCACACTTTATCCTAAGTAGAACATTATTATTTTTCTTCATCTGTATATTTACTATACAATTTTCATGTTACTTTACTTACCTAATATGCCAGTGAAGATAACCACGGTTGCTGTACACATAAACATCTTGAGTACGCTTTATCTGAAATAAGGAAAATAGAATGGAATGACCTATTCAATACTATGACATTCATATTTTGTAAATATAATTAACTTGTAAAGATTTTGGTGAATCAACATTATGAAAAAAAAGGTAGGAAATGAATAACAATAATATTTATTTAATTAAATATAACCATTTTTACAACTGCAATAACTTTTAATAAATGCACATAAAAGATATAAAGCTTCATTTGCACGCACAGAATATTGTTAATGTTTGACCGAAATGAGGGCGCATAAAATAATATAGTTTAAAGTATTAAATTACGGCAAATACAAATATTTATGTTAATGGAGACTGCTTGTCACCCAGTCCGCCAAATAGCATGGGAGGAACTCAAGGAACTCATGGGAAAGCAAGCGCTGAATGTTAAGGCTTTTTGTTGAGAAAAAAAACAGGTAAAAAAAAACTTCTATAACCAATATAAGCCTTAAATAAATAAAAAAACAAACAAACTTGTGATTGTTTTGTTTTACATTTTGGATGTTTCTTCAGATTCGAACTTAAAGTAAGAAAATCATTAACTTAACGTAAAAATAATTCATGAGGGATATATCTCATTGACATTACATACTGTATGATAGAGTTTATCCTCTACTCATGGGTGTAGCCAGGAAGGGGAGGGGGTAATTTTGTGTCTGATTTTTATCTTTGCTTTTGTTTATTTCAGGTGAGATTTTAAGATTAAACCATCACTGGCCCCAGGGCAGCCAAAGGGGGTTTAAGCATAAAATCCCCTTCCTGTGGGGTTTGCGATTAAACCCCCCTCTTATATAAAACAAAAAAGTAATGCAAATTTCCCAAATTCCAAGAGCATAGCCAAGAATGATTTTGATTTTAAAACCCCCCTCCAAAATTTTTTTAGAATAAAAACTCTCTTTTCAATAAAATACTAAGCATACATCAGTCACCAGATTCTATGAGTGTAGCAAAGAGGGGTTTTGTGTTTAAAACTCCCTTTCCCAGGGCTTTAAGTTAAAACCCCATCCAGAGGGTTTTGAAGGTAAAAACCACCTCTTGAATATAAAAAAAGCAAATTACACACTCAAAATTCTATGAGCTTAGGGGGGCCTACTTTAAAAAAAAAGGGGGGGGGAGTTTAAAAACCCTCTCCTCCAGAGTTTAAAACCCCTTCAGATGGTTTTGAGTTTAAAATCCCCTTACTGATAGTTTTGGGGTTGTAAGACCCTCTTCAATATTATTCTAAAGCAATTATCCAAATTCTATGGGGTTTTGAGTTTGTTCTCAGTACTCTAATTAAAAAAACAACAACACCATATTTTCATTTACACACTCAGTCTAATACCAAGAAGAGGTAACAGTGTCTGGATCTAATTACAACGTCAATGTAGTCATTATAATTATAGACTAGGTCATTGGCACTACACAAGGTAATAATTTAAATCTAACATATAGCCTAGATCTATAAATTATTATACTAAATTGGCCCTATCACTATAAAAAGTATTTATGCGATGCTGATATATATACTAGATCAACAATAGCGACTATAGTCACCTAGTCAATTCTAGTCTAGTCTGTCACTGTGACTCAGTCAGTCTTACTCACTCAACTGACTAAGTATGACACTCAGTCAAGTCAGTCACTGTCTACTCTAAGATTAGATCATCTAAATATGATCATAGATATAATATAGATCTATATATATAGCTATACTGCTATACTATATCTAGATCTAAAGTCATAGAAAAGATTTATTCTTGATTAATTGTAGGTCTAGCAGTTTTAGTATTTTAAAATTAGTTAATAATTAATTATTAGATAGCTAGATTAGATCTATTTTAGACTAGATGATTGACTATTATAGATCTAGGTTGGCAATTTAAGTTATCAATTTTCTAGGTAGGCTTATCTGGGCATCTAATTACCTTCTTTCACTCGAATCTAGATCTAGATGTAATTCTAATAATAGGCCTACATCAGACTAGGTAGAGTCTAGAGATAGACATAGACTCTCTACTGCTCGAGCAGCAGATAATCTATGTCCTATGACATCTATATGTCTACTCTAGACAAGATCTAGATCTACGAATCTAGTCACTATTACTACTATTAGTACTATTAGATCTACTCTAGTAATCTAGTATTATACTTGGACTTGATTTGATCATAGTATTCATAGTGATAGTGGATCTACTTTAGTCTTTAGTTAAACTAGATCTACTACATCTATTACCTATCTATCATCTATGATAGAAATAGAACGATACTATTTATTCAATTTATTCTGTATCTAGAAATCTAGAGTTTATAAGTCTAGAGATATAAGTATAAGATAAGTAGATCTAGGGCAATCTAGGCTCTACCCTCTAGCTAGAATTCTAGATTTAAAATCTAGATTCTAGATCTAGATTAATTTTAAGTCTATAATCTAGATGATAGTAGTAATAATAGTAGATCTAGTACTTAATATAAAGACAATAAACTTTATTATAAAGTAAATTACTACCGGTAATAGTAATTAGACTAGACTAAATTAAGTAAATAATATAAATAAAATAGATCTAGTAAATATCTAGTATTCTAGTAGATCTAGAATCTAGATCTAGAATCTAGACTAGATCATATCATAATGATAATCATATGACTATGTCAGTATGTGTGACTATGTCGAAATAATTCATATATGTCTAATATGATCACTATGACGTCTATGACTACTATGAGTATGAGTATGACTATGACGGTACGTCTATGTCCTATGTCTATGATACTAGATCTAGCTCTCTATGACGAGCAATATTTACTAATAATTACTAATATGAATATGAGATTATGACGAATTGGTGACTCATCAGTCATCCCATTATTTAGATTATGAGATGAATCCTACAATACAGACATTAGACATTGTCTGAGGCAAGACTAGATTATTCTAATCTTAGTTAATCTAGATTCCAGAATTACCGATTCTTATTCTAGATTCTAACGAAATCTAGATCTAGTCTATTTTTGGATCTTGACTCATCAGTCAGATTGAATTTTTTTTTTCGGCGGATGGAGGAGTGAATTTTTTTTTTACAGTTAGGCGATTTCAAAAGACCAAACCGAGTCCTATAATACTCGTTACTCATAAACTTTAAAACCTTCTCGTCTTCCATTAAATTAACCAACTAGATCTAGATTTAATTATTTTTTTTATATTAAATTATAATAAAGACATTAAACATATAGATCTAACAAAGTTAGCTACTCCCTGGCCAATACCGATAGATAGTTGACAAGGACGCCAACCTACCATAGTCTTGATGGTAAATTCCCTCACTCCCCCACACACACACAGAAAAAGAAAACGGAAATACCCCATTTTCAAGTAGAAAAAAAAAAAAAACAACTATATATAGACGTCTAAGTCATTGTAACATGATAATTGATTTCGAAAGTCTGATATAAACATAACTTTTACATTAGAATTTAGAAGTATTTGAATTTGAGGAAGGCCTAAACTGATTCAAAGTTGCAGACGAGATATTTTTTTTGTGTTTTTTTGTTACAACTGATTTTTTTTTTAAATTTTAATTTATACGCCAAATATGCAATCCCCCCCCCCTCAATATGCTCATTGCAAATTAAGTGGAAATGATCAATAATTCTTTATAATAATAGGCTAATAGGCATATTTTGTTGTTTTTTTTTTTTTAATTACAAACATAGTATAGGCCCTATGCAGTAAAAATGAAGTGCCTGAATGTCAAGCACAATAGGTCTATTGAAAATTTATTCTTAACTCTTTAATTGTTAAGAGTCTTGTTAATTTCTTTGTCAAATAGAAGTGTCGCGTTTATTTTGAATTGTTAATGTGGCCAGTTTAAGTCGATTATTGATCAAACTCATAAACTGGTGGACGTGGTTATTGACAAGTGTTTTGAAGCATTCAACACACATGCTTGTTTAACGGGTTGCCCGAGTCAGCCAGAAAAAAAAAACAATGACTTGGGAGAATTTAAGCCATTAACATGCATGACTATTAATGACTGGATTGACATAGGAACACGCTTAGGGCGTAATCATCTTCTATTTTTGAAGTAACGTCTACACTTAAAAATAAGATAAGATAATCTGCACTCATTCGTTCAGTAAAAACAATAATAATAATATGTACAGATTTAAGCTGCTAATCTAAATATTTCTTGACGAACACTGACCCCCAATCCCATAGGCCTACCTCCCTATAGAACAAAAACTAAATTAAGAGATGCCAGAACTGGAACTTGTAATGCCTTTCTAAAGCTAAGACTAAGACTGCTTTATTGATTGTTACGAAAATTTATTGTGATTAAAAGGACTCTTTTCTTATAGAAAGACAACACAAACAGAAACATACACATAAATACAACAGACACAACATAAAGAGTTCATTCAGCGACTACACACATGCATCTTGGTGCTTTTCATGTTTCCTGATCAATGAGTGGCGGCGATAGAGTCTGACCGAGTGAGGTAGTCTTTTTTTTTTACAACGAGGAAGAAATAAAAAGATTAAGCATTTGTGTGGAGACACTTGGTGAAGTGCATAGACAAGACTTCCGCAGCACATGATATGCAAATAAATGCCAAAAAACAATAGCCAGCAGGGCTTTAAAGGAGGCATCAGCATTGCAGGTGAAACGCTGACAAGTGTCAGTAGTTTTGATACCTCGGAGCAATCGTCTCAGATGAGGGAACCAAACCCAAACATCCAAACTGCAAAGTCTACAGCAGCATTTGCAAAAATTAAAACAATATAGAAAGACAAAGACATAGCCCTCGACACTAAAATCAAACTGATGGTCATGCCCTGGTCATGGTCACATTCTTATATGCTTGTAATCTTGGACGCTGACTTCAATGCTAAAGAAGATAGTCCTAGCTATGGAACTGAGATGCTACAGAAGGATCCTAGGTATTACATTTAATAACTGCATCACAAATAAAGAGTTAAAAAAACAGGGTTACTGCAGCCATATGACTCCACGATGACCTGCTATCGTAAAAAACAAACAAACGGAAAGTAAATCTATATGGCCATATTACAAAGTATTCTGTGATTGCAAAGACCTTCCTTTAGGGCACAGTACAAGGAAACAAGAAGTTGAGGCAGATAGAGAAAGCGTTGAGAAGACAACATAAAAGAATGGACGGGCTTTCTATTGAAAGAGGTTCTATCCAGGGCAAAAGACAGAGAAGATTGGAGAAAGACGGTTATCAAATCTTATGTGGTGTCCCAAAGGTCTAGGATAGGTAAAGGTGATATTCTTAGCAAAAGCCAATAGGGAAGTTGATGTTCTCCCAATGTAGATGGACATTTCTGTTAACTCGATAGAGTACGCAGCTTTGAAGGACATGGTCGGAATTCTCAGGTGATGCTCCACAAGGGCAAATCTCACTTGTCCCTATTTTTAGCTTCCGGTACATATGGTTGTCTCGTTCTGCTGTGTCATGTCGGGACAGCTTGTAAAAGACTGTTTCAAAGCTGATCCATTTCTCGATTACTCAACTCACTCCTTTTTTTTTTTCGGATAGAGGGATTTTGAATTGTTTAGCCACTCTTTGACCAATAAGTCTATCTATTCATTGTGGCATGTGATCCGTAGGAGGAATGTCACCTTGCTGTCGTTGTTGACATTTACAAGAGCTATCATGGCGTCAGTCAGAAAATCTGGCTAGCTTGTTTGGTCTCTTAACGTGGTAAATGCTTGCTCTAATACTCTTCTTTTTGCTCTGTGGCTGTCCAAGAGATCACCAGTTGCAACGCATATGAATCCATACTAATGCAGAAGCAATTAATAGAAACATCCACGTACAAGGAACCTAAACCAGTGTGTAAACAAGGATACCATCTCAAATAATAATAATAATAATAATAGGCTTGTCTTCGAGTCCGAAGATTAGTGAGGAATACAGTGTTTCCCGTGGCTGTGCAGTCCCAGCTGTGACCTACATATTTTGCCACATCCAGGGCAAGCAAAACCATTGTCCGCAGGTGGTCGGTTAAGATTTTCTTTTCGTCGTCTGCGTTTGTCCTCGGCGGCAGATTTTCTTTTGGTCTCAAATGTGTATCCCGCAGCCTTTGTGAGTGACCTCCAGCTGTCTCGTTCCGACGCCGCATGCAGCCAGGTGGTCTCCTCTATGTCAGTCAAGGAAAGTTGACGCCTAAGTTGGTCTTTGAAGCGTTTCCGTGGGGCGCCTCTGTTACGTCGACCACCCTTTAGCTCAAATACTTATGTTATAAAGTTATAGCTTTACTTATTTATTAAATGTGGATGTATCATGTATGCCTGTTTGAGAGTCCCTTTTCAAAAATACTTCCCGTAGAGGGAGGGAAGACACCAAGTTCCTGAATTTGATAATCCTCTAGCCTGAGAAGAAACAAAAATTAATTTCGAGCCTTGATGCGTAAAATCAACATCTTTTTGTTTAAAATAAAGAAAAAGATGATGATACGGAAATAGAGAGTATTCATCGCTCTCATGACTCTGTGTCTAATCTTTTCGTTTGGGTTGTAGTCTTTAAATAATTAATGTTACAGTTACAACTTACAAAAAGAAAGTTTCTAGATAAAACGTTGTCCCAAACAGAAAGACACAAAGATAAAGGCACATTCCTCGTCCCATATGCTAGGACAAATCTGTACAAATGCTCTTTCTTCCCTAGTGCCATTAGAGCATGGAATGGTTTACCTGAGCTAGCCAGGAAAACCAGTGACTTGGCAGAATTTAAGTCACTGGTAAATATGCATGACTGAATGCATGACGCGTAGGACGTAGTTATCTTCTTTTTTGAAGTAACGTCTGTATTATATAAGATAAGATAAGATAAGATAATAATTTTCTTTTTCTTTAAAAGTTGTATACAATGTCGTTTAATGTCCTTTTTTAAACAATTTTAATACCTACACATGGATTTGTAAATATATTGCAAAAAGGATAAAAATGAAGTCCGCCTTCGTGTCCCTGTTGTCAGCATGTCAGCGAAACGCTGTCATGATTCATTAGTTCAACACTTTGCCCAGCTTTCTCTGTACTTGTCGTCAAATAGTCCATATTACTCCGTATCTATTTCTTATCTTATCTTATATAATACAGACGTTACTTCAAAAAAGAAGATGATTACGTCCTACGCGTCATGCATTCAGTCATGCATATTTACCAGTGACTTAAATTCTGCCAAGTCACTGGTTTTCCTGGCTAGCTCAGGCAAACCATTCCATGCTCTAATGGCACTAGGGAAGAAAGAGCATTTGTACAGATTTGTCCTAGCATATGGGACGAGGAATGTGCCTTTATCTTTGTGTCTTTCTGAGTATTTTATTAAGTTTTGTTTTTGTATTTGGAGATTATGGTTCAGTGTTTTGTGTATAATTGCTACTTTACTCTTAAGTCTTCTATCCTGGAGGCTTTCTAAATTTAGTGATTTTACTAAAGGTGTTACTCTAGTGAAATGTGAATATTCGTTTGTTATGAATCGTACTGCTCTATTTTGTGTCTGTTCTAGTTTCTTAATGTTTTCTTGAGTTGAGGGGTCCCAAACAGAGGATGCATATTCTATTATTGGCCTAACCAAGGTTGTAAGTAATGTTCATTCCCGATTGTTCGTCGAATTAACCATATTAAAAGTTTTTTTTCTTATAACTGAATAAGATTTAGACTAAATTTAATATATATATATATATATATATTCCTAGGTATGTTTTTCTTTTTAAAATAACTTTCAAGGATACAGAAACTTAAGTTACTTCCCAAGGTTTAATAACCACTTCGCACTCAAGTGGTGAGTCTCTAGCTATTTTACTAGTCACTTTCTCATAATGTATTGTGTCGACTGTCGACTGTTCTATGTAATTGTAATTGTTACGGTAAACTAAACGATGTCAAGGACACCAAATCGAACTAACTCACTGATGCCAACTAAAGACTAAATAGCTAAATAAAAAGAATTAAGCTCTAATTTTAAACCATCTCAATGCGTTGGAGTTGATCTTAATATCAATCTCTTTTATTATTGCTATAAGTTGCAAATTTGCTTTTAAGTTTTCAGTCATATTGAAATGAGTTTGAGCTATAAGCGAAGAGCTTAGAAAATTTAACTTTGCATTGAAATCCTAAAATTAAAATAAAGTTTCCCCTTTCAGACCGTGTGATCTATAGGGCAGATGATTTAAAGATCATCTGCGTATGTGAACCACGGTTAACGAGGGTATCATGTGACCAGCACAACGACCAACTACCTTTACTTTTCCACAACTAATGTCAGGTGGGTGGACTGAGTGC
This sequence comes from Biomphalaria straminea, assembly GCA_021533235.1. Taxonomy (NCBI): domain Eukaryota; kingdom Metazoa; phylum Mollusca; class Gastropoda; family Planorbidae; genus Biomphalaria; species Biomphalaria straminea. The sequence continues at coordinate 2,784,375 of JADKLZ010071522.1, read as the reverse complement.
ACTCAAAGGCTACCTAAATCACGAAATTCAAAATCCACGATCACCATTTTCGTGTAAAGACGTTTTAAAGTTTTGAAAAATATAACTATCTAGGTCCTACAATGAGGGCGCTGTGGCCTAGCGGTAAAGCGCTTGGCTTCCGTATTGGAGGTCCCGGGTTCGATTCCTGGTGAAGGCTGGGATTTTTATTTCGGGATTTTCGGGCGCCCTTGAGTCCACCCAGCTCTAATGGGTACCTGACGTGGTTTTACTCTTATTTATAGGACCCGCTCTAATTTAAAGTGTAAAAATTATTAAATTAA
>JADKLZ010071522.1:2739231-2768113 GCA_021533235.1 Biomphalaria straminea | reverse complement strand
TGCATGCATTTTTAATGTTACATACAGCAGGACTGACGTAAGTCTAATGTAATAATAAATGTATTACTTTTAGTATAAATATTCAGGACAATTATAAAGGTTTTGAGTTTATAGCTTAAAGTACAGCAATGCTATTTTTCAAAAACAATTTACTGTATCTGCATATTTCATTGTAGTGGATTCTCATCATAAACTTAATTCTTTTTTTCTAGACTGGTTTAGAGACAGTGAGTTATGTGATGTCTACTCTCTATGAACACTGCAATCATTCTACTTGTAAATTATATGTTAAAAAATCAGACTTTGACAGAGCTGGAGTGTACAACATCAATATAACATTGTCCATTATCTCATCAGACATCAAACAGAACATCAACTATGAAGATAGCTGTTTTCTGCAATTTTTAAAAGGTGATTGCTTGTGTCTTTTACACAATTATCTAGGGCTTACTACTGGCAAATACATTAAATAAGCTTATAGTTCTGAATCTTAGGATGGCTAGTTGGTTGACATCAGTACTTATCTCTTAAACAAATTTCCTTGCATATACCCTTGTAGTTGAAAAGTGGCTGCCTGGTCGAATGGTTTGAACGCTGGACTGTCGTTTGGATTTATCAATGGTCCTGGGCTCAAACCCTGCCTGCTCCCATCCCCCATCATCCACTGGGAGGTTCGGACTAGGAAGTAACTATCTTCAACTCTGAAGGAACATCCAAAACAAGTAAAACATTTTACAAATGTAAACTAAAATTCCAAATTAGTTATTCTTATCATTACAGAAGATGACAGCCATAGAAGAGACAAGACAAGTGCAAGATTCTTTCAGATAGTATCTATTTCCTCAGTTGCAGCAATTGTATTTGTTATGATGTGCACAGCAATTATTTATATAGCAGTTCTTAAGAAGAGAAGTGAGTTGTTTATTTTTTAACGGTTAATTTTTTTTTAAACATTGTTGGGGAAATATAGGATACTACTTTATCGACTACTTGTTCCAAGTATATTTTACATTGTATTTGATACAGTGAGTTCTAAGACTTAGACTGGTTTATTGATCCTTATGGAAATTTGTTGTCATTATAAGGACTCTTTTTCTCATATCAAACAACACAACAGAAACATACATATAAATACAACAGACACAACATCAAGAGTTTATTTAGTGACTTCACACAGGCAACTTGATTCTTTTCATGTTTCCTGATCAATGAGTGGTGCTGATATAGGCTGACTGAGTAAGGAAAGAACAAGTTTTTGTACACCTCTGTTCTTGTCTTGATTGACAGGAGTCATCCACTTCATGACTTGACATATTATTAGTTATGATGGAGTGGGTGGCTGTTGTCTTACAAGATTTTTCCAATTTTTGTTATGCATTATTCCTAATTTAAGGCTCTTTAATGGTTAAATCCCTTCATGTTATAATCTCATGGTGAACATAAAAGTTTAAGACACTTAAAAAATAAAATCTATCTACTTCCTGTTTGTCTCTTTCTCAAAATGTAAACATCATTTAAATCCCTGCCATAATTTATAGAGTTTATTAAGCATCCATTTTCTATGGCTTCTACATAACATCTTTTTCATCAAGGAAGAAATAAAACATTTATGTCAGTGAAAAGCAAATGACTGTGTGGGTGACCTAAAGATGAGTCTAAATGACAGCCTAACTATAGACAGTCATGGTTGAAGAAACAAATGTTGAGTGGTTTATCTAATTTATAATATACACAGCTGACATCATTCACAACTTTTAGGACATATTCTTTTAGAATTCATGAGCCATTTATTCTTTTCATCTTGCATGTTCTTTGCCTTACTCATATTTATCCCTTCTAGTACTAGGTACTTCTGATAGTTAATAAAATATTTCAGAAGAACTAGAAGAGTCTCTTTTTTTTACAAAGCTTATATCAACTCATTCTGTCTGTCTGTGTGTCTGTCTGGTAAAAGTTTGTATACATGATTTCTCCCACACTCAATCTCAGATCAAGCTGAAATTTTACACAATATTCTCTTTTACCTGACAGCACAAGAATAAAAAAAAATATTATAAACAAAATAAAAATTAACTATTGGTAATAAATTATTTCGTTTGGTATCTCTAACAAGGGAAAGAAATGGTTTTTGTCTTCAATGGTGGGTTCAGTTGAATTAGTCCCCTTTGTAGGTAATCCTCTGAGTCTTAGTAAACTCAAGCCTGAAAAATATAAAAAACAATAGAATAACTATAGATAACAAATAACTATGGCTGCCTGGTCGAGCAGTTAGCACGCTGGACTGTCGTTTTGATTTATCGATGGTCCCGGGTTCAAACCCTGCCCGCTCCCATCCCCCGTCGTCCTGCGGGAGGTTTGGACTAGGAAATAACTATCTTCAACTCTGAAGGAATTTCTGAAACATGTAAAACATTTTACAAACATTTTTACAAACTATAAAATCTTCCATGCTCTCCATTAGCAGAGTGGTTACCATGTTGGCTTGAGAAGCCTGAGAAGGCTTGAGCCATTAGTTCCAGTTCAGATCATTTCAACAAAAATTTATAACTGTTTTTTTATTGTTAGTCATTACAAATTAAATGTTATGACTGATCCAAAGTAATTGATACAATGCTTAATATGCTTAATAAAAACTTAAAAAAAAAATTAATTTATGTATTTTTTCTTGTTTTAAAATTGAAATAAGAAAAACAACACTTGAAGAAAATCTATACTGGCTAATGCAATAGTTTAAATGAGCATATTATAAGACAGTTTTGAAGACATCTTGCTTATATTTCCCTTCTTTGCACCCAGCACCACAAATAAAAATTTGAAAAGTTTGGTCACAAGTCAACCTTTTTTTGGGTAGTATAAACATAAAAAAATAATCCAGCTAAAGCTATCAGTTTATTTTACCAAGGTTCTCTCGCAAAGATTAAACATAAATCGATCTTTGCCTTGAGGTATAAAGCCTTCTCTAGTTGATGAATACCTGGGCATTAGCTATGGCGAGAACATTGTCACCCACTCAACAGTTCTTCAATCAACATGTAGCTGATGTTTCAAAGTAACAAGAAGCTCCAAAAAAGTTAGGGATCAGATGCATCTCAAGCTCTTCCAGGTTACTGATGTTTCCTTTCAAGACAAAAAGAATCCCGAAAACTATCCCATGTTGAGTATAGATGCAAGGCTGAAGAGATTTTAGTTTTCCTTCTAGCCAGCCAAAGCCAATGAGCGCATCCTGCCCAAATTTTAATGGGTAAGCTCACTGGTATAGTTGATGATAATATGCCTATTTCAGTGTAGTCAGTCCCTAGATATAATTTATGAAAGATGTTGGTAAATGATTAAAGCAATTACCAAACACAAAAATAAGTATATCATAAGAAACAAAAGAAAGCTAATACAATTTAATTTGGTCCTACTGAGGAAACTTAAACAAATGGCATTTTATTTGACCTCTTAGAACACCCATTAAATCAAAAAGTTAAGCTAATTGCATTGAAATCCTCTTTGTTTCTTTATGAGAGAAAGAGAGAGAGAGAGACTAGTGAAGGCATCTAGCATTACTTCACTTGTATACATTTTAATTGCAATTCTCTAATGTTTATTTTAATTTCTATAGTTTTATATTCTAATGTATTGTTGTTTTCTTTATTATGCTTTAAGAGAAACAGAAGAGAATAGAAAGTCATAACTTGGGGAAACTTGTAAAGACCTATGAGAATAGATTGTCCATACAGTCAGACCACAACTATGAATGTATGCAACCAGAAGATCACTATGACAGATGTGTTGACTTGGTGCAGGATGATGTGTACAGACAGCAGGATGATGAGGACAGACAGCAGGATAATGAGGACAGACAGCAGGATCAGCCCATGCAAGACATTGATACAGAATACATCACCCCCATAGAAACAGAACATATTCATACCACAACCTAAGAACAGTTACTAGTGGTAGTATGTTGAAATAATTATAAATAAAACAACGTTTTACATTCACTTTAGGATCTTCTGTAGCATCTCAATTCCATTGCTAGGATCCTCCTCTCAAGCTCTGCAGTCAGCTTTCAAGATTCCCAAGCATATAAATAAGAAAGTGACCTTTAACCTTTATTTTATCCTATTAAAAAGATACAACTCCACCTATTGAAGAAAGACAAACTTAATAACCCTTGGTAATGAGATTAAAGCCCTTAAAAATATGAATGTTTTGCTTGTACAAGTTACTGTACATATTCATATCGATGTTTAACAGTGCTGAATTAATGTATCACATGTATTGTTGTTTCAACATTTTAAGTTTGCTTACAAATTGTTGAGTTGTTTTGTGAAATGAAAAACTCTATGAACCATTTATTTGGAAATAAACATTTTGTTTTAAAATTAATAGATTGTTTAAAATATTCCTTCCATTCTTTCTAGGATTTATTTATAGATTGAATTCTTTCTCTCTGTAATTATGTAGATGATCCATTACATTATTCATTTTGTTCATGTATAAACACATAGCTTACTTCCATGTTATGATTAAACTTCCATAACTTTGTAATCACAAAATAATTTATTGGTATAGAATTGAAGGTGAATGCATGTTGTTTTTACATAATACAAATTAATTTATAAAAAAAAATATTAATTTGATGGGGTCAAATCAACAATGGTATCATCATATTGGACAAAAAGAGTTTTAAAAAAAGCTTGAATTAATCTCAAATGAGTCTCTCTGAGACTTATCTCCCTTATGTATGTCAACTGTTGCTAATAGAATCAAAGTATAAATCTTGATTATTGGTAAAAGACAAAAGCTTTGTCTGCATAAGATACGACAAAATATGTTGCAACATGAGCTGCTTTAATATTGAACATATCCTTAATCTTGGCATCCAAGACAAGGTCTCTATTTGTTTGGCTTACCAATTATATTTATTGCTTTTCTTCATTATGTTTTGGATTTGTGAAATTATTCTGTCAGTTAAAGTGTTCTGAATTTATATTCCTGCATTTGTGCTTTACTTTTTTTCATATAAATTTATTTTTGAAGTCCAATCGTATTCGTCCACCACTTCCTATGATTGTTTTATCTAACGTCTGCTCAATAAAAAACAAAGTGGATGAGATATGTGCCCATGTACGCTACGACCACCTTTTTAGGGAAAGTTGTCTATTGGTGTTTACTGAGACATGGTTAGAGGAGAATGACAACGACAATCTGATTGCTATTGATGGTTTCTATTGTATTAGATCTGACAGAACGGCTGAGTCTAAGAAGAAGAAAAGTGGTGGGCTGTGTGTACATTAACATCAAGTACTGTAACAACTACACGGTTAGAAATAAAATGTGCTGTTCTGATCTAGAACTACTGGCGCTCTCATTGAGACCTATTTATTTGCCATGAGACTTTGGTGTTATTTACATTGTCCTGGTTTATGTTCGGCCTACAGCCAAGACGGAAGTCGCAGCTGCAATCATTGCTGATGTAGTGCATGAGTTTCAGACAAGTTCACCGGACGCACCACTGAGTACTGGGTGATTTTAATAAATGCCACCACTAGGATCGTCGGACCACAAAACAGTACAACTGCTGCCTAATTACTGTATGTCATTCAAAAAACAAAATAGACAACATTCTCAAACTACAGGGTTGTCTAGACTGCACCAATGTAATTTGTTTAAAGAGACCACTTCAAATCTGGAAGAATGGGTCGAAGGGGTGACAAATTACATTAAATTCTGCATTACGACAAACTAAAAAACTCATCATTCAAATGACAATAGTAAGAAACAATAACAATATTTTTGGGGTTAGAAGTCAAGAACAGTGCAACTTAACTAATGCAATTCTTCTTCCAGACAGTACATGGAATGAGTATTATTTGTTCAACTATATTAGTGTTTTATAGCTTTGTAAGCAACAGTAGAGTAGTGTATATTTTATTTTTCATAATTGCACATTTGTTTGCAATTAGTAATAGAACTAAAATTTATATTATTTAAAAAAGACACATTCTGGTACAAAAAAAACAAAAAAAAAACAATTGTGATAAATTTAATACAAATACTTGGAAAAGTATGTTTTATTATTTTAAATGCAACATAATATCCATATTCATAAATGTAATAATATAATATCATATATGAAACACAAATAAACATTTGTAGTTGAATACAAAAATATAAATTATATAGAGATATATACAACATATGTTGTTTGCTTAAATAAAATGATAAAGTGAGGGTATCCTCAGTAGGCAAACAGGTCTATGTCATTGCATCAATCAGGAAACAGAAAATACTTGCTTTAATATATTTTGGCGTCTATCTAAAATTCAATTCAACTCAAAAGAAAACATGCTGATATTGTGCCATAAATATTGGAATGATGTTACAGATAATCATAACATTGGTTTCAACATGTTTAAAAAAAATTTGGATAAAAACATATATGGTTGTAAGCTAGCTGCAATGGAGGATTGCTTTTACATAAAGCAAAGATATTTTTCAACAACTGACAATTTCAAAACATCTGTGGTTTGATTAAAGAAATTTTAATCAGCAATTAAAATTGCTAATATGAAAAAAAAAAATTCAAATATACTAATATTTCATTAAGGATTCTCCTCTATATTCGTAGTATAATGAATTACATTAAAATCCTATTATTAAAAAAAAATATAAGGGATCTAAAATGAGAATTCAAATGATGCTAATTAAACTATATTTTAAACTTATTTTTTTTTAAAACAGTTGAAATTCAAGGGAAAAAATAAGAAACGAATTAAAATGCTTTTGGCTTTGATCTCAAAGTAGAAAAAACTTAAAGCATTTAACATGTTTAATTTAAATTCATCAGGGACCTACATATTTCATGCAGTTACTTCCAATGTCCTCTGGAAACTTTATTGAAGTTCTCTTCAGGTTATCATCTCATCATTATCTGTCCATTGACTTTTGTCACAGTGGGTGATCTATTGGCATTTTGATATAGGGTTTCGATAACATCAATAATGTTTTATCTATGTTGAACTCTTCAGGTCCATTGCACCATATATCAAGTTTTGAAAATGTAAAATACATTTTAAAAAAAATCTCTTTACAAAGGTTTTGCATTTTGATAAAAAAAATAAATAAAGTAATGATACTTTTGCTACACATATTATCTTATAAATTACTGATGTTACTTTAAGAGAAGATGATTATGTCTTACTACAGTATGTCAATCTAGTCATGCAAGTTAATCAGTAACTGAAAGTCTGCTAAGTTGTTGGTTTTCTTTGCTAATTTAGGCAGCCCATTCCATGCTCTAATAGTATAAGAGAAGAAAGGTTACATATTTGTCCTAGCATATGGAATAAGAAAAACGCCTTTATCTTTTGTGTCTTTCTGAGTATCTTATTAGACTTTGTTGTTTTTCTTTTTGTAAAAATTAGTGTTTTATGTATTATTGCTGCTTTACTTTTTTTTAAGTCTTCAATCCGGAGGGTCTCTTAAGGGGAGGAGGACCACCTGAGGCCATTTTTTTTTATTTCTCATCCGAATGCATTTATATTTGGTATACATATAGATGTTGTTTATCTAATGTAAAAAATGTAAAAAAAAACTTTACAAATATTTTGGTTGCCATGGAAATGCCGCCATATTGGATTTTTTTGGGCAACTTTAGACGCTATCTCCTTAAAAGCTTGTTAAGCCGATACTACTTTATGGAGCAGAGACCTGGAAAACCACCGTCACCACCATCAAAAAAATCCAGGTATTCATTAACACCTGCCTGAGGAAGATTCTTATGATCTGCTGGCCAGACAAGATCTCGAATGAGGAACTGTGGCAAAGAACAAAACAGCAGCCCATTGAAATAGATATCCTTCAGAGATGCTGGAGATGGATAGGTCACACCCTGCGCAAGCCGGCATCCAACATAACAAGGCAAGCCCTAACCTGGAACCCCCAAGGAAAGAGGAATAGAGGACGGCCCAGGAACACATGGCGCAGCGATCTGGAAACAGAAGCCAAGCAGATGGGCAAGACATGGGGACAGCTGGAGAGACTCGCCCAGAACCGAGATGCCTGGAGAAAGCTGGTTGGTGGCCTATGCCCCAGTAGGGACCACAGGCTGAGATGATGAGATGAGATGATCCTTAAAAGCTATTAGCTTAAAATGAATGAAAGAACTTGTATTATATGCTTAAACATAGTATCTATAAAGAACTAGATTCAGAATTTGAATAAGCATTTCCATTTTTTTTTTAAATTTATTCAAACATATGATGTATTTTTTTCTCTAAAAAAGTAGTTTTTTTTGTGACAAAATAATATATAAAAAAAAATTAAAACAAATATTGAAAAACTGGCTCTATTTGACTGAAGTACAATATCCTGTTAACATATATTCCAAATTTCATAAGAATCCATCTATAAATAAAAAAGTAGATAGAAATTGAAGAAGCTGACAGAAGCAAAAATGTGATTATCGAGAAAAAACACCTAAAAAGAAACAATAGTATTTTCAAATGATTTAAACAGTATTTTCCATAAGTGGGGCCTGTTTTTTCAGTTAATTTTACTTCCCTGCAAGCTTAAGCTGTTCTCCTTAAATGAATCTATGTTAAATAGCTTGAGTTCCTTTTTTACAGAGTTGGAGAGTTTGGTTTTAGGTCCCATTTTTGGAGACATACAATCACTTTTTACATTATACAAAAAATCCAGAGCCAAATTTCCAACTGATCTAAGGACTGAATAGTTAATTCTTTTAAATGAGATTTATTTTGTTTTGCTATAGTTACTTTTGAGTGAATCGTCTCATTTGCATTCTGGTTGGCTCCCGAGAGGCGCAACTGTAAAGGTTTTGATCTCATAACTGTCGATACAAATGTTCCAAGAGATTAGCAAGTCAATCATAGTTAAAGAAATGCTAACACATTAAATACTTTTACAGGAACATTGTCCAGTGCAACAGCAAAGTTAAAATAACACCATAATGAAACTCCAGTTGGGTAACGTGGTACATTTGGTAGAAGAAATCCAGTGGCAAATAATGGCTAAAATGGCATTTCTTATTTTGTCCACATGATGATAATTTTTTATAGCTATTGCATAGCTATTGCATAGATATTGCATAGCATGTAGAAAGTTTTTTTAGAGCATTCTTGGTTGAATTACCATAGCCTTGATCACCTAGGCTGATCTTGTCCTGACTTCGGAATAAAACATGGCTGCGGAGAAAACCAGGTAGCTCAAAACCTGTATGTCCGACAAATTGTTCTGTTTTACGACAATAAATAAAATAATGAAATAAAAAAAAAGTTCGATTTTTTTATTTTAAATATGGATATTTTGCTTCTTAGTGGTGGTCCTCCTCCCCTTAAATTAAGTGATTTTACCAAAAACTGTAATACATATATATATATTTATATATACATACATATATTTCAACAATAATTTAAACAATTATGTATAAAATTAAGAATTTACTAAAACTACAATACAATTTGAATATATATACAAGGTTTAAAAAACAACAATCAAAACTAAATTTATCACATTTCATTATAAAAGAAAATAAAGATAAAAAAATTATTTCCATTATACAATGTTACAAAGGAGAGTCTTTATTGATTTATTTACCATATGGCATTGAAACAAAAAGTAAACCGATGAAAAAGATTTTAGATGAAAAAGATTTTATGAGGATTTTTCTACATAAAAAAAGGATATCTCATAATACATTTAGAATATATATATTGGAATGCTTCAGTCATAGAACGACTATGGTTAATCTCAAACACTTTGAGTGAGATGAAAGTCTGGGCATTGTCTATGGTCTGAACCATGTTGCCCAATCTCCACGCAGCTGATGAGACCAAATGAATGGAACATCTGATACTATTTGGCATCAGTAGCGTCGCAGGCTCTGCCTGGTTGTAGCACAGTGTGCAGCAATCTTCCTAAGGGTCACCAGCTCCTGATTTTTCATCAGGGCTGTCTCTCAAAGCCTTTCTCCTAGGTGGGTAGCCAGCCATGTCTAACTCCTGCCCAAAGCTTACTGGTTAAGGCGCTGTCAGGGGGAGTTATGGCGATGTAAATAGTGTTGCATGTATTGTGAACTGTGATTTAGTTTTAGTTGAATGTGCGAGAGAATGTTTTAGTTAGTAAGATTTTGCTCCTGGTCCAGGAAGGTTGGACATGTGCTTCCTGGACTGGTCTTGTGTATTCATATTTTATTGTGTGCCTAATAGTTTAATAAATTATTTGTATTTTGGATTCATTCAAACTGGAGTTGAAGTGTTTTTATTGGTGTAACAAGTATATGCATACTTGTGTCATATAATAGTAACCGAGCATTGAATAATTGTTATTAAAAAGAATATTTAAATCCCCTAAGGAACTAAGAGCCAAACATATATATGTGTGACAGGTGCCAGTTACTCACCTTTGTCCCTACTCCTGTTGGTGAGAAGTCCCACCAGACTCAGTATCTGAACCACATATGAAGGCCAGGAGTTGGACTGGTTGTCAGAGGCTATTTGAGAACATGCCAATGGAAGCATTTTATAGGTAATGGTGGGCTTAGAGCCATTTCCACTTCCGCAAGGTTGTTAACATTTGGATTAAATAAATACAAATATAGCTTAGAAAACTTTTTAAAAATAAATTATATAAAGAATAAGAAAATAATTATTGTAATTTAATGATGGCTAACTGAACCTGTATATAAAACTGACAAAATCAGTTAACTCTAAAATGCCAACCAGGGTGTTACAAGGACCCTACTAAAAAAAACTTCCAAACTACAACAGCTTTACTAGCTTTCTCTTTGTCCTGCTTTATCTTATGACTGATAATTTATTTTAATTGTTACAAAGCATTAAACAAAATTGCTGTTTTATAAGAGTTTCTTCCAACAATTTTGTTGTAGCTGCCTGGTCGTGTGGTATGAATCTTGACTATTGTCTCAGTGGTCCCAGGTAAACTTTTTTGGCACTTTTTGAAGCAGACTGTGAACATTGAAAGACTCAAAATGTTTTGTACTTATAAAATAAATCATCAGCGACTAAAATTCATTCAGTTTTTAGCATAAAAATTATTTTCAAAAAAATATATCACTTGCCAAAATAAAAATAAAAAACAATATAATTTTTTTAGTTTTGTGACTCATACAATGAAAGACAAAAATGTAGAAACAAAATAACAAAAGTTTAGTAAAAAATAATCTAGGCTTACAAAAGAATAAAATAAACAGAAGCTTTATCTGATAATTTAGACAAACAAAACAGCTGTTTGATCTACTACAGTGTAACATTCTGTTTTCTCACATTTTTAGAGAAAAAAAATTGTGAAAAAATATGTATTATGCTTAATGTTTTACAGCAAAAAATGTGTTAAAAAAAGACATGAAATGCCTGTGCACACTTTTTTTTTCAATTAATACCAATTGAATCCGATAAGAACATTGTTTTAAAAAGTTACAAAAAATAAGTTCACACATACTGGCGCTGCAAGAATTAAAAACATTTGTGTGCGTGCTCTAGAATAAAACCCTAAAGTTTACTATCACATCATGATAATCAGTAAAGAAAACAATAAATAAAAGATAATGCACTTTTTATTTGCCAGTGTTCAATGGAACAAGATACAAACACAATAGTCACTAGCCCTAGAGTAAAAATTGTGAGATTTAGAAACAAAAAAAAAAAAAAGTTAATAATTGTCATGGTAATTTACAGAAATATACGTTATTTATGAGCGCTGGACAGCTACATTGTACTGCTCAAACAATAGTTTTTAACTACTAAATTTCTTTACATACCATATCTAAATGCCAATACAGAAAAAAAATAAAAAATTTCAACACAGATTATCCTATTTGAAAGTTACAATACCTTACAATTCAGTACATAGATAGGCTTTTTTTTTTAGACACTAACAAGAATCCAATAGAAACAAGAGAGATAATCACAAATCTTCACTTAATCATTGATACATAAGGTTTAGTTTTTAATTGTACCTCTTTTTTTGTGGAAAGCACTTTGCTTTCTTATAAATTTAGTTTTCTTATAAAATAGATATTTAAATACAAAAGAGAAGATGCCCCTGTGTGATTCTAGTAATGAGATTTGCTTTCCTCCTGACTAACAAAAACAGTAGCGTCCTCTTCCTTCTTAAGTTCTTCTATACGTCTTTCAGCCACAATACCATGTAGTTCTTCCTCTCTAAAATCTTCTTTTATAGCTTGAGGTTGTCTGTAGTAAGAAAAAAATGTTAATATTTGCATTATTTAGCTAAAACTTTTGAGCATTTGTTAATTTTGTTCTGGCTAAAACCAATTTCATAAAAATGTTGTTTTCTAAAAGAAAAAATCCATATCTTTATTGTTTATTTGAAACATTTAGCTCTATTGATTAATACTTGATAATGCCTAAACTCAGTATGCACAATAATGAAAGGGTATAATTTTTTTTTTCCAACTTTATGAATCCTACAGTGGTCTTAGATATAACAGGATTGGATCTGATAAAATCAAGTTGGATTGGAATATGATCTGAGCATGATAAAAAAAAGGAAAGTTAGAGGATCAAAACCCTACAAGCATTATTTGAGCTATACTCTTTTAACTTCCCTGCCAGTTTTGGCAATTTCAAGAATTTCACCCCAAAAAAATTTCCAGAACCCAAGAAAAAAGTGTAAGCTAATAGCCGGAATAGAATTTTTAAAAATAAATTAGGGGTGCACCGGATAGTACTTTTGATAGTCTGCTGAAGCCGGGTATGGCCAGATAGTAAAATATGAAATTTGGCCAGAGCCTGATACCTACATGTCTTGTAAATAAATTGTGTTACTGAACATTATGCAAAATTGTTAATTACATACATATATTCTTATTTTTGTTCACTTTTATTTACCTTATTGGTTTAAACTCTGTGACTGATTGATGAATTAAAGCTTAACGGTAGATAGGATATCACAAACTAATCTGTCTAACATGAGTATGTATGAGTATGAGTGTGTATTATGTACGAGGCCACCAACTATTAAGGGGTGTGTGGGATAGTCAATGTATATATATATATATTGAATTCTGGAGCAGAATATCTGAGAATAGTGAAAAAAGCTGAATATTTGGTAGAAGCCAGAGCAGCAGCTAAATCAGGTGAGCCCCTAAGATAAATCAGTCAACTGTGTATTTGGAATCCATTTCTTAAGCTCAAGCTATTCTACCATTTTTATTAATGGAGCCAAAAATATTATCTAATATTTTTCAATTTTAATTTATGTTATGTAGCAACTAATAGGACTTACGTCTTCGAATTATTAATCACTTCTTCCAACATAGATACTGTTATGACATGATTAGAACATAGATTTATTTCGGGAATAATTAGAGGATAAGTTTTACTTAGTGACGGAAGTGACGATGAGTGAGATTAAAAACAAGAACGCTTTAAGTCGACTCAAGAGACAAGACGTTCATTTTGATTAAGGCTACAGAAAGACAAAAGACGGATCCCTTCTTGGTTATTAAATGTTATTTATCGTTCAATCGATCGTCGACTTACTCTATTATTGTTCGGCCTTCATTGGTGTTTGAGTTGTGACAATTACCTCCTGTACAACACCGCGAATAGGCACGCAACAATACCTATAAAAAGAGGAAAAAAATGTGCTTAAAAACATACATATAAGAGGAATGTTTATATCCAAAATTTTTACTGAATCATCAAAATCAAAATAAAGTTACTTTAAAAAAAAACTAAAAACATTTCTATAATGCTTCAAAAACAACTTTATGTTGATATCTAAGTTTTTTAAAATAACTGTTTATAGTTGTTGTTTTTTTAATATATGTTGATTTCCAAAGAAATATATGAAGCAATACATAAATAACGAAAAATGTAGAACCCTGTACAGTGGACATTGTGCTTATGATTGATTAAAGCCTATAGAAATATTTCCATTTCCTTGGCAATAGAGTTCATATTGTATTGTTATGTGTTACGTGTGTACAGTTAGAGTGTGTTAACAAAGCTACTCATGGATCTGACAAGAGTTAAAGAGAGACAGAGAGAGATAGAGAGAGATTGATATATAGAATTTGAATGTTCATGTATTGTTGTGGTTACCATGTGATATATTTAAGTGTATTATTAAAGAGACTCATGCATCTAGCACTATCGCTTTGGCGTTTTTCAATGTTATCTAGCGTATCATTTTAAGCTAACACCTTGCAAGTTAAATACATTGACAACAGAAGTAAATTAAGAAAGTTCATAGAATGGTCAGAAAAATAAATATTTAAGCAATGAATGAGCTAAAAAAGTGTTTTGATGGAGATAAGTCAACAGAGAGAAATTTATAAGATGCAGTTTGTTAAAATTGACTTTCTAGATGGTAATGGTTAAAGTCATAATGATAACTCAATAAAAGACAAGTGGGAGCTCTCACTACAAGGCCTTTGCTTTTTGATAAACTAAAACTACACTTATATAAGACATTTCGGAGAATGCTGATCACAAAATCAAGGTCTGACTTTATATATGCATTTTGTTTTTTCAAAAACGAAAAAAAAAATAATTTTTTTTTGACTAACCTTGTTCTCTAAAGTCTTGATTATCCTGCAGAAAAAATTTGATAACATATACATTATTTTAACTTGATCCAATTACTTTATTTAGGAATAATAAAAACATTTTTTAAAATCAGAAATTTAAATAATACGCTTTCATTACACTATTATATTTTTTTTTATTTATTATATTAATACATTTAGGTATTAATTGTTTTTTCTATCTAAAAAAAGAATATGAATTAAGGTAACTTTTTTTTATAATGATACAACTTTCAAAGTTTC
Source organism: Biomphalaria straminea (assembly GCA_021533235.1). Taxonomy (NCBI): domain Eukaryota; kingdom Metazoa; phylum Mollusca; class Gastropoda; family Planorbidae; genus Biomphalaria; species Biomphalaria straminea. The sequence goes on along the minus strand of JADKLZ010071522.1, from coordinate 2,753,280 downwards.
CCCACATATTTTAGAATAAGAAGTATCTAAGTGTCATAGCACTCTCATTGAGGATTGGAAGTGATAGAATATGTTACAGGTGCTCTTGTTGTAGATCTTTTCTTGACATGTCATATGTTACAAGAAGTTAATGTGACATGCCCTGGATTCTATAGATGTATTTCTCTAGATCAAAATGCTATATTAGATGTTCAATAAATGAACTTTACTTCAACAACTAAGATTAGAAGCACTGTAAGTACAGCATATACAAAATAGACAGTATCAAATAAATATCTTCAATCTTTCAAAGCTCAATAATAAAATATATTCAGATGAATACTAGATCTAAAATCTCCACAATCAAATACATCTTATCTCTATGAAGTTCTACCACGACTGAAGATTCTCTAATGCGCGGTTTCTAGCCTCTTTTTAGGCGCTTGGCTTTAACCAATCAAATTATTTCCTGACAGATGTCACGCTAATGATTGATGCAAGTCAGCTTACGTCATGAGGAATTTTGATACTTGACATGCGCTGTACAGGCATAGATATGTTATATTATTTAAACTATAGTTTAGTTTAGTTTTAGTTTTATAAATTGATATGTGCCAATAAACAATAATAATTTAAACTGTCATAATATAGTTTGTATATAAAGATAACAAGAAATACTTTACAGAAAAAAAAAGCTTATATTAAGTGTAACTGTAACAATTCAATTGGATAAGTTATGTAATCTTATGTAAGATTGACCAAGTCAATAAATATTTTTACCAATTGTTTTTGTTTAGCTTTTAGCTTTTTCAATGCACTATCACTTTTCTGCACCAGTTGTGAAAGGGGGAGAGGAGAAGGAGGTATCTTGGTGAATATTTATAAAAAAAAAATTTAAATGCATAAAAATCACTCAAGGGGACTAATTCAGCTTATATCACCACATCTGACAAGTACAATTTCTTTCATTATTCAGGATACCAAATAAAATTATTAATTACCATGGGTTAAATTTTTTTTATTCTTGTGTCAGGTAAAAGGTCAGGTACAAGAAATAATTGTGCAAAATTTCAGCTAAATTCGAGATTGGGTGTGGGAAAATACAGACAGACAGAATGAGTAGATATAAGCTTTGTAAACATTATAGTTGTTTCTCCATTGAGATAATATGTTTTGTCATAAATGTGATTGACTTACTCTTTTAATTCCAGAGAATCTGTTTGCATAGTAGACATCTTAAAAAAATATTAGAAATGCAAAATAAAACTTTGTTTAAAAAAAAAAAACAATACATAGGTAAGGATATTTTTGCAATGAATGACCTAAAAAACTTTTGATGGAGATAGTCAACAGAAAGAAATTTATAAGATGCAGTTTGTTAAAATTGACTTTCTAGATCAGGGGTCTCAAACTCATATCAGCATGTGGGCTGCAGTGGAAAGTAACAACCAGTCAGCGGGCCGCACCATGAAAAGAGAATGTTAAATTGTTTTTTCATTAAATTTTACGAACACTACTGTCACTGCATTTAATTGCTAAAATAAAGTTTTTATAATTATTATTACATCTTGTGTAGTTTATTACGCGCACAGGCAGTTTAGTTTACTAAAATAAGTTGACGTTGTTTCTGTCACTAATAAAAAAGCAGAAACTGTAGTCCCCCCCCCCAAAAAAAAATATGCTGAAAGCGTTTGGCAGAGACCAGACCATCGACGTTAGGCCTGAAATCGAGTGTAGTGGCAAGCATCGATAGAATTCTAGGAGCTGCGCAGAAAAAGTTTGGAAACTTTTCTCTGGGAAGAAACTGGTAGAAATCTGGGACGCCAACATCAGCGTATTTTTTGCTTCAGAACAGTGTCACACTGCAGGTCCAGTAGTTCCTCTGAAACATTTTTCACGTCAACTGCAAACAGAGTGGCAACAAGGAAAAACTGTGGTTCCAGAGCAGTGAATTGCTGAACGCAGTGTTCAAAATCTTTCAAATAGTCTGGAGAGGATGTCAACGTAGTCTTTCAGGCGCTGTGGTTCAAGATCTGACAAAAACATTGGTCACTTAGTTGAGGTATGTCTCTGTCTTTCATTGCCATGAACAATGCTATTTCCCGCCTTAGTTCAAAAAATCTCTGCAGCACTTTTCCACAACTCAACCATCTGACTTATGATACAGAGACTCTCAGTATTCCAATTCTAAATCAGCTAAAAATGACGCAACCTTTCTGTGGTTGAGACCCCGTGCACGTATGAAATTCACTGTCTTCACGACAACATCCATCACGTTAATATATACAGACTTTTGTCACAGAATGCTACTTGGTGCAGAATGCAGTGTATGGCCGATAAAGGTCCCGCCAAGCTGAGCTAATTCAATTTCTCTATCACTAATCCAACAATACCAACCTTCTCTGAACACATTGCTGGCGGCCAGCGGTTAGTATCAGGCCATCGTTCACTCAGCATCTGCTGAAAGCCTAAGCGGTCGGTGGGCGACAGTGACACCTCATAGTGCAGTTGTAAATCATTTCACGTCTTTTATGTGGTCATTGTAAATTTTTTCTATTTTTTCAAATTAGCTGATGTGGTCGCGGGCCGCACAAAATAGTTTCGCGGGCCGCATGAGCCGTGTGTTTGAGACCCCTGTTCTAGATGGTAAAGGTTAAAGTCATAATGATAACTCAATAAAAGACAAGTAGGAGCACTCACTACAAGACCTTTGCTTTTTGGTAAACTAAAACTACACTTATGTAAGACATTTCGGAGAATGCTGATTACAAAATCAAGGTCTGACTTTATAATTGCATTTTGTTTTTCAAAAACAAAAAAAAAAACAACTAGCAAGCATAAAATTTTTTTTTTGACTAACCGTGTTCTTTAAAGTCTTGATTATCCTGCAGAAAAAAAATTGATAAAATATACATTATTTTAACTTGATCCAATGACTTTATTTAAGAATAATAAAAATTTTTTTTTAAATCAGAAATTTAAATAATATGCCTTCATTACATTACTATAATAATTTTTTTTTATTATATTAATACATTTAGGTATTAATTGGTTTTTCTATCTAAAAAAAGAAAGTGAATTAAGGTAACTTTTTTTTATAATGGTACAACTTTGGGAAGCGTGGTTGAGAGATTAAGTGCGGCTTGAGCTTAGCTTGCTTGGCTACCTAGAAGGGGGCTCGAGGTTCGACACCCGACTCTGGCGGAGTTGTGTTTACTGAGCGCCCAAAGGCAGCACGGGACACCAACTTCCCCCCACTGGTCCACAAATGAGATTGGACTAAAGCGCTCTGAGCATGCTATAAGCATGAAAGTAGCGATATATAAAAGCTATAATAATTAATAAACTTTCAAAGTTTTCCCACATATTTTAGAATAAGAAGTTTCTAAATGTCAAAGCACTCTCGTTGAGGATTGGAAGGGATAGAATATGTTACAGGTGCTCTTGTTGTAGACCATTGTTTAGATGTCAGATGTTAAAAGAAATTACTGTGATGTGACGGGGATTCTATAGATATATATCTCTAGATCAAAATGCTATCTTAGAGATAAATGAAGATCCTTTTAATTCTATTACAGAATTTTAATTCAACAACTAAGAATCACTGTATGTACAGCATTTACAAAATAGACAGTATCAAATAAATATCATCTTTCAAAGCTCAATAATAAAATATATTGATCTTGATCTTGATCTAATAAAAATAAGACTTGCCACTGCAAGTTATAATTCAAAACTAAAATACGCCTCATCTCTATGAAAATTCTACCATGACTCAAGATTCTAGATTGCATTTTCTAGCCTCTTTTTAGATGCTTGACTTTAACCAATCAAATTATTTCCTGTCAGATGTCACAATAATGATTGACACATGATGAATTGTCATAGGGAATTTTGATACTTGACACATGCTGTACAGGCATAGATATGTTAAGTTATTTAAAATAATCTCTGGCTTATAAATTGATACATGACACTAAACAATAATGATTTAAATTGTCATATATATAGTTTGTATATAGCAATAATAAAAAAAAAATACTTTAAAGGCTTATATTAAGTGTAACAGTATCAATTAGTTTGGATTAGTCATGTAATTTAATGCGAGATTGACCAAGACAATAAATCTTTATTGATTGGAAGTCTGCAAAAGAGCTCACAGCTCAGCAGCAAAAAGGTGGCTAGAAGAAGATGAAGAATATGATAAGAAATATTTTTACCAATTGTTTTTGTTTAGCTTTTTCAATACACTATGATCCTATCACATGACTGGGCCAGTGGTGAACCGTGGGGGTGGCGCCCCCCCACTGGGTTATCTTGGTGAATGTTTTTAAAAAAAATCATTTTTTAAAAGGAAGAAAAAAAAAAGTTTACTCAAGGGGACTAATTCAACTAATACTACCACATCTGATAAGTACAATTTCTTACCTTGTTCAAGATAGCAAACAAAATAATTAATTAACATGGTTTAATTTTTTTTATTGATTCTTGTGTTGTCAGGTATATAATAATTGTGCAAGATTTCAGCTATATCCGAGATAGGGTGTGGGAGAAATAATGTGTACAAACTTGTCACAATACAGAGTGAGTAGATAATAAGTTTTGGAAAAATTATAGCTTTTTCTCCATTGAAATAACGTGTTGTCATAAATGTGATCAACTTACTCTTTAAGCTCCAGATTATCTGTTTGAACAGTAGAAATCTAAAAAAAATAATTATTAGAATAATTAGTATAAAAAAACAACAACAACAAAAATAAAAATACATAGGTAAGGATATATTTTGCAAATGTTAAGATAGATAAGATAAGATAATTTTATTGATCCAATCTAATGGAAATTCAGTTTGATTACAATTGACAACCTCAGCATAACTACTGTACAAAAACAATGTTAATGAAAAATTCGAACAACATTCACATACGGACACAAATACACATTCACAACCAGCGCTTCATGGATTTGACTTCTATGTACTTCTTGATGACAGCTGACCTCGTAACACTCTGACAGAGAGTGGGACAAAGGAGTTTTTAAATCTTTCAGTTTTAGTCTTGATGGAAAGGAGACGACCACTTCGTTCAGATCTTATGTAACAGTGGTTTAATGGGTGCAGGTTGTCTTTAAAAATAGTGAGTGATTTGGAAATGCATATTTCTTGGAAAAGCTCTTCAAGAGATGGTAGCTGTACTTGAGTAATATAAGATGCTTTTTTAATTAGTCTATTTATTCTAAGTCTTTGTGCCAGTGAAGTATTACCGTACCAGCAGGTGATGGCAAAGTTAATAAGACTGCTGATGGTTGATGTGTAGAAGAGTTTGATTATTGTTCTGTCTATGTTAAATTTTCTTAGCTTTCTGAGATAGAAGAGTCGCTGGTTAATTTTCGTGTATAGATTTTGACAGTGTTCACTCCATTTTAGTTTGTTGTTGATAGTTGTGCCTAGATATTTATATTCTTGTACTTGCTCTATGTTTTGGTTGTCTATCTGAATTTCTGCAATATGGTCCTTGTTTTTCCGAAAATCAATAATCATTTCTTTAGTTTTCTTAAGACTATGTAACCATAGCAGCTTTTTAAAAGTAATAAAATGTTCTGGTGCAATTCGATTAACAATAATCTTCTGTATATCTCTTAATAGTTTCAAATGTTAATCATGATTATAGTGTCTGACAAGTTAATTAAACATATAAGAGGAAACTTTGAAACTGGTGAGAGGATGTGGGTTCTAGATGTGTCTAGATCTAAAAATCTTATGCAAGACATAATTCATTGTTGTGAGTTTGGTTTATAGGGTAGGCACTATTTTTATTGTGTTTTCTTTGACAGACTAAAAAAAATCTTGCTTTGGGCCAAACATTTTAATTTTTTTGTGACATCATTTTTCCTTTCTTGTTGTACAGGGCATTTTATAATTATAGCTTTTATATAGCGCTACTTTCATGCTTATAGCATGCTCAGAGCGCTTTGGTCCAATCTCATTTGTGGACCAGTGGGGGGGAGGGGGTATCTAGGAGTTGGTTTCCCGTGCTGCCTTTGGGCGCTCAGTAAACACAACTCGGCCAGAGTCGGGTGTCGAACCTCGAGACCCCTTCTAGGAAGCCAAGCAAGCCAAGCTCAAGCCGCACTTAGCCTCTCAACCACGCTTCCCATAATTTTGCATTATAGTAAGCTGTTTTTTTGGTTTGAAAAGATGCTTGGCTTTTAGGTAACTGAATTAAGCTTAGTTTTCACTACCTTGGACCTCTTCTTTTGGTAAGAGTTTGGGGTTGGGTTAGGGTGAGTTTTTTAAAAATATATTTCTATGAGACATATTTCAATTTGTATTTGTATTTAAGTTTAGATATTTTTCATAGGGTGCCAGCTTAGGGGGAATTTAAGTCAGAATTTAAGTCATTGGTTAACATGCATGACTGAATGCATGACGCGTAGGACGTAATCATCTTCTTTCTGAAGTAACGTCTGTCTTGTATAATATAAGATCAATACCAGTTTATGAGAGCTGGTAAGATGTTAGCTTGGGAGTGTTGCAGACAGCTTATCAATTGAAGTCGTTAAATTATTACCAGTGTTGGTACTCCATTGATATTAAATAAGGAAAAAAAAAATTATGGAAATAATTTTCTGGCCAAGAGTTAAATCTCTTTGACTTTAGTTTTCACCTCAACATAATTGAAATAAGCTAATTACATTTTTAATGATTAAAAAAATATATTTTTTTTCACTTGCCGTATTTTCTAACTTTTTGATTTCTCGACTGCGCCTGTGAAAATGATTTGAATATATTTATTTAATAAATTTTCTAGTGATTAACAAAAGATGTTATAGTATTTTCCTTCAACTTTATGCTATGCAGACATTGTCTTTGTGATTAGGAATGTATAATTTCCGCACAAAAGTAAATAAAACAAAAAAAATCTTAATACTTGATTTTTATATATTCATTAAAGCTTAAAGTTGGGATGAGCGAATCCTGACTTTGTGGAGCATCACCAGAGAATGCTGACCATGCCCTTCAAAGCTGCATATTATATCAAGAGGCCCGAACAAGACTCTGGCCCCAAAACATTCCTATAGAACAAAAACTAAATGGAGAACTGCCTGATCTGATCTGTTTATCTGAGATATACGATTACTGATCCAAACCATCTGACATGTAAAATGAGAACGAAGAAGAAGATATGTTCATTTGAATTTGTCTAATCTTATTTTAAAATATTTTTTTAAAAATATAGATCAAATAAATATTTTTTTAAAAGCCCACTTATATTTACTAATCCTAAAAAAAAAAGAGTAAATATTTAGAAGAAATATCTTTTAAAATAAATGTGTTTGAAAATAATGATTTTAGCTAATTTTAGAGGTAGAGATTATTTATGATTATATTAGATTCAAAATGAAATAGTGGAATGATTAACTGTTAATCAAATCAGAATTAAGTTCTGATTTCAACATTAAGAAAAGGTATACCAGATAATTGTTTTTTTTTGTTTAAGCCAATATTGAAAACTTGAATGAAACTCTTCATTCAAGATTTATACTTACACAGAGAAACAGTAGTAAATTCCTGAAAATATAACATAAATAATTTATAAATTTGCATAAAGTAGCACTTAGAAAGCAAAACAATATTCTGCATCTACATAAAAAATATCTTAATGATGTTATAAATTTTAAATAAAAGATAAAGTTACTGAAAGTTGTTATATTTCATTTGTAATTAATATACATACCAGGGCATATGCAGCTAATAACATATGTGACAATTTCTTTCAAGGCAAAAGTAACTATCATCATCAAAAAAAAGTATCCGTAATCTGACATATTGGTACTCCTTGCATTGTCATCTATTTCTAAATCAATAATATTAATAATAAAAGAAGATTATCAAAGCAATGAACAAAATACTTTTTTTAAAAAAGAATTAGCATTATATTTAAGTCAATTTGTAGAGAGGATGAGGAAATGATTGAAAAATAAATATTAAAAGAATGATAAAAATACACAATTTCCATAAAGATCTAATATAATATGTTGAAAAAAAATGTTAATGATTTTTTTTGTTTTGTCTTGAAGCTTCAAGCGAATACTAATTTTTACTTTGCTACTGTATTGCCAATTAACAGTTCTCTACATTTGACTTAGCAATTTTAATACAAGTAGAGCAGTAGGAGAGGGTCTATCAGACAGTAGTTTTCCTAACTGCCTATAGGCTCTCAGCAAAGGCATCTCAGGCTCAAGACAGGATTCGAAATTTAGCTCCCTCGATAGGTAGCCAATGCCTCTCATCAACACATCAAACACATCTAACAATGACGACTTTTGAGTGAAAAACAGGATGCAAAAAGACATTTTTTTTAAACAAAGATTATCATTGTTAGTACAGTACTATCATGCCCAATAAAGACATGTACACTACATGTATTTTAAAAGTCTCATTAACAAGTGCTGCCTAATTCTTTAATACTGAGTATTGACCCCATCTTCTTTTTACATTAAACTTTAATTGACATGTTCTTTTATTTTACTATTTAAACAAATGTGTTGCATATACCAAGAAAATGAATTTGTGAAGTACATGAATGAAACAGACTAGATTTGATGAACATCTGTGATGTACTTTTGGATTTGTAACATACATTTTACGAAAAGAAAAAAACAGAAAAAAGTGTTATGAATATGTCTTAAAGTATCTGTCACCACATCAAAGTTGGTGCCATAGTATAGAAACCCCTATTTCAATATTGTGAAGGTTATTCACAACCCATATTGCCCTAAGGTGAATACTTTTAACCTTTAGTAAACTAGAGTTAAGGGCAGTTAGTTACTTGTGGACAGTCACTACAGTCAGTTGGTAGCAGTCACTACAAATAGTTGATATCGGTCAGTGAAGATAGTTACTTACAAGTTGGTAATAGACAGTTGAAATAAGAAGTTGTTAGAGTTACTTAGTGCAGATAGTGGATACAAGAACAGTTACTAAGTTATTATTATGTTCGACATGTTTCTATAAAGAATTAATACTGGTCATTCCTGAATTGAATATTGAATATTCACCATGTTTATTGCTTATATTAAACTTATTAATTGTGTCTGCTACATCAAGTGTCATTTCCTTATTTGCATGTGAAGTATGATCGCATGAAGTGTTAATCGTGATATTCGTAATATGAACCCAATGTCACCACCACACCTAAATCTATGAAACAACACCAAGTAACATTTTTGTGTCAGGAGATATATTCCTAGGGTAACATATATTCCCATGGTGACAGTTTCTTTTCTGAGCTCAACAAAAACTTACAGTCCCCCCCCCCCTCCAAATGCCCAGCTGGCTAAGTGGGGGTGTAAACAAATTTGGTTTTGTTTAGGGGATTATACTGGCCAAAGTTTTAGAAACATTACTCTTTTCCTTTCAGAGAATAAACATTATAGCTAAAGAAGAATGTTTCGTGAATAGTAGTGAACCAGGAGCTTCTAGAATTGCAAGTGTGTTGGACCTACTGAATTGTACCACAACAATAGCTATATTAATTCTACCTATGATAAATCAGAGTGTCACAGGTCTAATTGTAAACAGTGACCATTCTAAACTTATTCAGAATTAGTCATAAATAGTCATTGAATTCATGTAACGAAGGAATAAAGATATAAGAGTGAGCAGTGACCAGAAGTCTAGATGTGAGAATAAAAAAATTTATTACTATAAATATTTAATTTAAAGAAAAGTAAGTCATTAGTAGAGTGAAAATATAACAGTGGTATAGTTATGTATAGAAAAATATGTAAACAAAACTAAGTTATAAAGTTTATTGAAACAAATTATTATGATATCAAAGAATGAGAAGTAATTGTTACATTCAAAGTGTGTAATTAATAGGGGTGTACCGGATAGTCGCTCCGGCTCCGGCCGAATATTCGGCACTTTTTCACTATCCGGCACTATTCGGCTCCGGTCGAATATCACTACCGGATAGTAAACCGGATAGTAAAAACTACAACGTAGTACCTGTATATCTTTTAATATTGTTAGGCGCCTCCGAGCGCTAAGTCTTTTCCACATACGCCAAACGGAGGTAACACTTAAATATCGAAACAACACAGGCGAAAGACAAACAATATAAAGGTGTCGACGCTGATAAACGATGTCCAACAAGAAGTTTAAACTAAATCTCCATGTCGATAAAAATATATAAATATTCACAAAGTGGACATGATTAAATAATGTCAGTTCTGAAATACATTTACTTTTTTTTGATTCAAATAAAAGAATTTGTTTTTTACAACAATAAACAATGACTATGCACCAAATCTTATTTACATAGTACAAAGACAAGGCGTGTTAAATCTAAATAACTAAATAGAAATAGAACTATACGTTGTAAGATCGCATTACACCTTTGAGTGTTCTAGTACACATGTAATATTCATTAACTACGTCACGCTGATAATCTGTCTAGATATGCGGGTATATCTGCAGAGGTAGAGATGAGCAACCCCCACCTCCTTTTGTTTGTTTAGTCCATAACATTGAGATCACAGATAGGCAGCTGACCACATTAAGCCAGATGTCAAGGTGTTGACACTGTCTAGAGGTCTATCTTAAAAGGGAACTAAGTTTGTTTACTTGGAGAAGAATTTTTATTGGGTGCGGGACTACAAGCCATCTCTCTATAAGGTTAATCTGGTTTGGGTTTGTTTATTATGAGATAGGTTGTCAATCAAAGGGTCAAAGGACCACAAGCCACACCTTTTATACTATTGGCCGGGTAATAAGTTTGTTTAGTCAGGAGGCTGGACTAGAAGCCAAACAGACACTGACCAGTGGTATCTTTAAGGGAGGGCTCAAGAGACTCAACACCCTTAACTTCTTATTTGTTTAACCCATGACAATGCATTGCATTGATAGACATTGACCATTCTTAAGCCAGAATGGATTAACGCAAATTGACATATTGACATTGTCTATGGGTCAACAGATGATGACACTAAGTTTGTTTACTTGGAGAGAAATGTATGGGTGAATGTAGTTTTTTCCTAGTATTAAAACCTTTAGAAAGAAAGCTAATTTTATTGCTTAATCCTATTGACTTAATATATAGGGCCTAAACTGCCTAAAGGAAAACCTTACAGTAAAATTTAACATCACAGAAAATAAATTGATCGCCGAAAATAATTTGATCTAAAGCACCATAATATGCTGGAATGTTAAGAAACACTTGACCTCTGTGTAACTAGTGTACGGATAATTTAGCTTATCTGTTTGCTTGACTGACCATGCCAATGTGTTATCTTTTTTTCTTTACCTGCACACTAAACACTATTGCGTATGCCCAAAAAAAAAAACGTGTGAAGGTCAACACAATCATCTATACACACTACACTAGGACAACATGTGTAGGTTCACTACGTCTATCTGACCAGGTTGTTACAATCAATTGAACACAAATCCTTTTATGTTTCTTTTTTGGTAGGTAGAGTGTGGATGAGTTTTCGTCTATATTTGGTTTCCTAATGCTCTTTGATCTATTTATCAGTAGATCTAAACATCAATAATGTAGGTGTAATGGATGTTCCTGCTGTTAATAAAATATCTTTGGCCGCAAACGGATTAATAAATATATGACCTACTACGCTTCAGATTCCAACTATTAACTAACAGTTATCAGTATTAAGTTCTTGAAGCCAGAACTAGAAACAGTCTTTGGACTTAAAAATACAAGTCTGATGACCGATTGTTGGTCGAAATTCTTGAACACATACATTCAACCACCATACAAGCCAGATAAGAGATTTACATTAGTAACTAGTAAAATATATACTAACATATTTTACAGTGACCCTCCAACACACAGCCTTCGGTGGCTTCGTACATACACACAGACACGCTCATGCTTTTCATGATGATGCTACACAGATTATTTTCTGTTTATAAATACTATTAATCTTTAATAAATCAATCAGTAACAGAGTTTAAAACAATAAGGTATATAAAAAGGAAATAAAAAATAATACCAACAAATTTAGGTATGTTATATAACAGTTTCGTAAAATGTTCAGCAATACAAGTTATTTACAAGATACTTAGGTATTCGGCTCCGGCTCCGGCCGAATATCAAATTTTATTATTCGGTCATATCCGGCTCCGGCCGGATATCAAAAAGTACTATCCAGTACACCCCTAGTAATTAATATTCTTCAACTTATTGGATATTGTTAATTCTGATATAATGATATTTGTGATATATACTTGTGATATATCTATAATAAATTTTAACATTTTATTATTAATAAATTATATTTGTGTCCGTATCAAATAACAGGTGAATCTGTTTGAACATACGAGCAACAAAAGTAATTACTGTTTGTAAGATCTAACTATGCCTACAATGATTGCAAATTAATAATCCCATGCCAAAGCCAATCATTTTCAATAAACTAATGAAAACAGCACAACAAAAGCGCTCTAAAATGCTTCAGATTCCAGTTAATTTTATAGCTACAATTGACGTAGAAGAGAACACTTAGCAAACAAGTACTTCCAATAGTAAGGTGCACATGGTGAAAAGAGAAATTAAATCTGTGCACAGAGATTACAGCAGATGTTGCAATGTTAAGGTCACAGCCTTTGAAAATATTAATTTCAGGGAATCAGAGAAGCAAGACACTCACTCAATTATCCCTTCGACCACTGAAAATGATTTCTTTAAGAAAACAGGACAGGAAACTCTTCTTCCCTAGTCCTAGTGCAAAGACACCTGGGATATCCCTGCTATTTAATTAAAAACAACAGTTAACTACAAAAGCACTCCCGCGGGGCGGTAATCACAACCTTTATGCTGAATGTAAATCTAGAATTTTAAGCCTATCTTTTACATAAGAAGCTTAGATCTAATGCATTCATTCTATTGGATTAAAAAGAAATATTTATAGTTACTAACCTTTTTTAGGTTGACCTTCAGGAAAAAACATAAAATTCATTTCCTCTGATGTTTTATTAAACTGGGTTGAAAAAATGGTATAATATGAGGAAGAAGTCTCAGTGAATGAAACACAATGGCTTCCATTGTCTATTATCTGATTGTTCCTCTTCATGTGGGCATGACAGTTTGGTTGAGAACTTGTATCACAACAAAAGTTTATCACAGCAGGGACTTTACTGGAAACAATTTGTCTTGACAGATCTACTTCTTCATTGTTAACTGTTAAACTAGGAGATCTATCTGAAATGAGATATTTATATGTAGAAAGATGTAAAAGTTATTTTTTTATGTTCAGAACTAAAAAGGTTTTGTGAAGGGGGGGATAATCAAAACATTTATACAGAATGTAACTCTAGAATTATAGTTTATCTTTTACAAAAGATTTTTTTTAAAAATATCTTAGTAATTGTTACTAACCTTTTTTAGGTTGACTTTCAGGAAAAAACATAAAATTCATTTTCTCTGATGTATGATTACAGAAGGTTGAAAAAAAGGTATAATGTACACGTGAGGATGAAGTCTCAGTGAATGAAACACAATGGCTTCCATTGTCTATTTTCTGATTGTTCCTCTTCATGTGGGCATGACAGTTTGGTTGAGAACTTGTATCACAACAAAAGTTTATCACAGCAGGGACTTTACTGGAAACAATTTGTCTTGACAAATCTACTTCTTCTATGTTAACTCTTAAACTAGGAGATCTAGCTGAAATAAATGAACAATAATTGTTTACATATAGAAAGATGTAAACTAGATAATGCATCTTTTATTACGTCTAGATCTAAAAGGTTTTCTAACCAAATTTGATTAACAGACAAAAGAAATAGATTTTTTTTTCTTTTTACAGATCTTATATCAACTCACTCTGCTTGTCTGTCTGGTAAAAAGTTTTAAACTGTTTTTCTCTCCCATTTCCCAATTCTAGGATCAAGTTAAAACTTTGCACAATTATTCAATGAACCTGACAATCAATGAAAAAAAATTAAACAATTAGTTAATTAATTGTTGATGATTAATTATTCTGTTTGATTTCAAAATAAGATGAATAATTGCTAATTAATGAGAGATGTGGATAGATAAATATGAA
>JADKLZ010071522.1:2727451-2738831 GCA_021533235.1 Biomphalaria straminea | reverse complement strand
AGTAATTGATCAAATGATTGGTAAATTTTTTTTATTGAATTGTGTTTTGTTATGGACAATGAATGATTGTACAAAGTTCCAGCTTGATCTGAGACTGGGAAGTGGAAGAAATAATGTGTACAAGATTTCATTCAGACAGATGAAGCAAGTAGATATAAGCTTTGTAATAAAACAACAGAGATTAATAATAGATTATCTATTATTACCAGTGCTATGTAGAATGTGTGTGTGTAGATTGCGACACAAAATTGATTAAACTATGTCCGATAATTTTTAAAATAAAGTGGTAAAACTAATTAACCAATCAGGAAATGCAGCAAAGAGCAGGGTGCCAGGATAGCTGCACTGTCATCAGCAGTAGACTGGCTTGGACATGCGAGAATTAGAAGACCACAACACTATTATGAGGGCGCGGTGGCTGAGCGGTAAAGCGCTTGGCTTCCGCACTGGAGGTCCCGGGTTCAAAAACTGGTGATGGCTGGGATTTTTATTGGGGGATTTTCGTGCGCCCTTGAGTCCACCCAGCTCTAATGGGTACCTGACATTAGTTGGGGAAAAAGTAAAGGCGGTTGGTCATTGTGCTGGCCACATGACACCCTCGTTAACCATAGGCCAAAGAATCAGATGACCTTTACATCATCTGTCCTATAGACCACTAGGTCTGAAAGGGGAACTTTACTTTTACAACACTATTATAGTGTGTAAATAGAAGGTATGAGAGATGCTGGTAACCAACTTTTATACTGATGTATACAAACACAGCATGAAGCTCTTCGAAAACGACAAAAATAGTTGGGAAAAAAAAGGTACTGGATAGATATATAGAGAACAAGCATAAAGGAAGGGTACTTGATTTCAGATGGGTACACAACAGAAGTAGAAAGAAGGATTAAAGCTCTACAGGATCTGGTGATTACAGATGCCTAAACTGTAACCGCAGCTGTGTATCAAGGATTGGCGTTTTATAATCTCTCAAGAGAAAAAATATTACAGACAGATGAACTTAATAGATTTTGCTGTAACCATTAGTAAAACTATGGCCAATAATTTGTTTGTATACGCAGAATAGATTTTGAAGTAACCAGGAGAAAATCCATCGCAGTTGAGATTATAAAGCAGCAGTTCTCAACCTTTTAAGCTCAGCGACCCCTTTTTACAATGCAACACTCTCTCACGACCCCCCCAAACACACACGCATACAGCAATAGAAGAGTAGACAATAACAATTCATATTTTCGATGGCCTTAGGCACCCCCTGGCAAATAGTCAATCGACCCCCAAAGGAGTCGCAACCCGCAGGTTGAGAACCCCTGTTATAAAGAGATGGATGAGAGTTGAAGCTGAAGACTTGTAGTCGTGTAACGTGTAAAGTAAGTCATATTTTGTTTAATTTGTTAAAGATATTACTATTTTTATTTCTTTTTCGACACATATATATAAATTGAGGTTGAAACCTGAGTATATTCTGTTAATAAAAGTGGCATTTATTCTTGCATAAAGAGACGTTTTATTCAAGTTCTACAATAAGAATTAATATGGTTTAGTTGGAATAATTTTTTGGAACTATAACCCAAAGAACATGTATCAGCACCCAGATACTGTTCTGACATGATTAATGCAATTTCAAACCTGTTTCTATGACTTTTTAAATGAAATTTTAATTTTGTGTACTGTAATAAAATACAACGAGGCAGCCTTATATGATGCACACAATAATAATGGTAATGTCTTTAATTCCAAAGATTAAGGAAAAGAGCAATTTTTTACATGACTATGCAAGCCCAGTTTCAATGTGAATATTTTTCCACATCTGATGCAGACAAAGCCATTGTCTACTGGGGGGGGGGGGCTATTTAAGTTTCCTTTACATCTTCTGTGCCACATAAAGGCCTTTCTCTTGGTCTCAAATGTATGTACAATGCAGCTCTCGTGAGAGCTCTCCAGCTGTCTCTTTATACAGCGTGCGTCAAAAAAATGTATACACTTTGAAGTTATAGACAATTAATTTTCCGTTCTACAATGCTAAATTTGTGGACATGAAAAGCTTAATGTCAAACTGGAAAAATAAATGTGATTGATGTGAGTAACGTTCAAAGTGGTGGCCTTCAGCATCAGTACATTGCTGAGTACGAGTCAACACTGATTCCGTACATTATACCAAAGTGTCCACTGAGATTTCTGCGCACACCGCCTGAATCTTATTACACAGTGTGTCCAGGTTATGAGGTTTACATTTGTACACCTCATCTTTATCTGTGCCCCATAAGAAGAGATCCAGCAGTGTGAGTTCTGGAGAGCGAGTAGGAAACTCGAGTGGTCCCCTGCGTCCTATCCACTGGTCTGGTACAGGTAGGCTCGTCCCAATGATAGTGAGGCGAATAATGCACAAATTGCAGAGAATATGGAGTCAGCAAGCATTGTAGAATGGGAAATCAATTGTCTGTGACAGTATATACATGTATCATATACATATATAAACGTGAAAGATTCTTAACTGTTAACTCTTGCATAACTGTATTTTTGTTTGTTTCACTTACCAAAACATATTATCACAGTCCAAATGAATACAAGAATTTCAGAAATTGAAGACATTGTAACTGTAGAGTTCAGAAACAAGCATTGTAACATTAAGAATCTTAATTAAAACAATAAAAATCAAAGCATGCATTTATTAAGCAGTGATAGGAAATCAAAATTAGTCTTTAAAATAGATTGAATTACAATTTACATCTAGAAATTCACTTGAATTGGCAATTATTTGAGGATATTAAAATTATTTCTAAAGATTGATAAATAATTCATAGAGTTTTTATTACCCTGGACACTACTCCTCGTAACCTACACCTCTAAATATAGGAGGGAGTCATTATAATCTAGAGAGAATCTAAAAAAAATAGTAGAGACTATAAGATATATACATATATATGTTTATTATACATTATTATAATAATATATGTGTGACATCTTCCCATTTATATTTTATTATTTAAAATTTATAGATCTAGATTAAATAAATAAAAAGTTGATAGTGTACATGGCCAGATAATATATATGCAGAATCAGGTTCATATTAATCATAAGAAAAAATCATTTTTATTGTCGGATTCTAGATGTCAATCTAAGATTTATTTTAAAAAAAAATATTTTTTTTTAAAATATAATTTATCATCTAGATCTTGAGTAAAGTTTGCTTCTCAAACACACTAATTGATCACTGCCATTTTCGTGCTTGCATTTTTATATTTCTGTTTCTGTAATGATCTGACCAACGAAAAAAACATTCTAGTATCAATGAATTCCACATCATTTTGTCTATAAAAATATATACGATTTAATGTATCCCTACAGTTAAGTAAAATTAAATAACGAGGTCAATGAGATGTGTGTGTAAGGCATTGCGAAATGGAAAAAATCTTTCCCCCACCACAAAATTTGTCAAAAAATTAGGAAAAGTCTCAAGGAAACAAAAAGATTTGTAAAACATATTTTATGTACATGCTTAGGAGGTAACAGACAGACTAGGCTTTGAAATGTCTGTCTTCCTATGTATTTCAAAGCCTTAAACCTGTTTTTTTTTTATAATAATAATAATAATCTTTATTGTCCGTAAGGAAATTTGTCTTACAATTTGTGCATTATACAAAACAAATGGTGTGTCAAATGGCTTAAAAATTTCCTGAGGCCTTACCTATTGTCGTTGTTTACCCAGTAGAAAAATGACTTATGCATACTAGTGAACTAGTCCAGGTAAAAATGATATTTTAGTGAAAAAGGAAGCAACATGTGTTGGCCGCATGATACATATTTGAGACTAAAAGAAAATCTACAGCAGAGGACAGGCGAAGACAGCAAAAATAAAAATCTAAATCGACCACTGATGGACTATGGTTTTGCCTGCACTAGATGTGGCAAAAATATGTAGGTTACAGCTGGGGCTGTGTGGCCACAGGAAATACTGCACTCCTCATTAATCTTCAGACTCAAGACAAGCCTTATTATTAAAATTAATTACAAGTAGATCTCCAGAGGCTGGAGTCTATAGACTCAGAAAAAGTAGGTACATAGATAATCCGGTTGGGGTAGATTTTTTTGAGTTACCAGAAATGATAGCTTTTAAGCAGCAGTTTTGAGGGGGATAAGTATGCTGATAATTAAAAAATAATAAATAAATCTAATCTAACAGCATTATATTATCGTATTTTTTTCCTCAAAGACATCTACAGAGTCTTGAGATATCATTTCTAAGATATATTATATTTATATATAGATCTCTAGATAGAGGTCTATATTCTTCTTCTTTTTTTTTTTTAATATACCCGGTATCCTTTTTAAATCTAGCCTTCTAAGCAAATATAATATCCAGAATATAACTAGATTCTAAAGTTTATAAAAACAATATAAATGACAATGGTCCATTGTAGTCATTATTAGATCTCTTTATTATTCTCTAGAGTCTGTTGAGTGTAGAGTTAGAAAGAATTTAAGATCAACCAGAACTAGACTAAAACTATAGATTCTAGATCTAGAATCTGCTTCTATATCATAACTTCGAAATCTCAGGAGATACAGAGATACTAAATGTCCCGTCAGTTTCCAACATGGACGACTATCCGATTCTTCGCTCGGAAGTAGCAGCAGCAGTAAAAGCCCTGAAAAAGGGAAAAGCGGCCGGAGTTGACAACATTCCTGGTGAACTTCTACAAGCGGGAGGAGAAACCATGATAAACGCACTCTATACAATTTGCAACAAGATCTGGCAATCAGGAGAATGGCCCAAACCCTGGACCCAGTCACTCATCATCACTCTTCCAAAGAAAGGCAACTTACAACTATGTCAAAACTATCGCACCATCAGCCTCATAAGCCACCCCAGCAAAGTGCTGTTAAAAATTATATTAAATCGACTAAAACCAATAGCAGACAAAATCATATCTGAAGAACAGGCGGGTTTTAGACATGGTCGCAGCACAACAGAGCAAATCCTAAACCTCAGAATACTCTGTGAAAAATATCTCCAACACCAAGAGAATCTTTTCCATGTCTTTATTGATTTCAAGAAAGCTTTCGATCGAGTATGGCACGGGGCACTCTGGGCGACAATGGAAAAATATAACATTAACACAAACATAACCAAAGTTATCCAGAACCTATACAAGGATGCCACCAGTGCGGTGTACTTCAACAACAATATTGGGGAATGGTTCAAAACCACAGTTGGAGTAAGACAAGGCTGCCTCCTTTCACCAACACTCTTCAATATCTTCCTTGAAAGAATAATGGAAGATGCTCTCGAAGGATTTGAAGGTACTGTAAGCATTGGAGGAAGAAAAGTTACAAACTTGCGCTTCGCAGATGACATTGATGGCCTAGCAGGGACAGAAGACGAACTAGCCGACCTAGTGATGCGCATTGACAAGACTTCATCAGCTTATGGCATGCAAATAAATGCAGAAAAAACCCAAATCATGACCAATAGTCAACAGGGCTTTACAAAGGCCATCAGTATTGGAGGCGAAAAGCTAACTAGCGTTAGCAGCTTTAAATACCTCGGAGCTATTGTCTCGGATGAGGGAACAAAGCCCGAACTAATGGTCCGAATAGCACAGTCCACAGCGGCCCTTTCTAAACTCAAGTTGATATGGAAAGACAAAGGCTTAGCCCTCGGCACCAAAATCAGACTGATGCGCTCCCTGGTCATGGCCACATTTCTATATGCTTGTGAGTCTTGGACGCTGACTGCAGAGCTAGAGAGGAGGATCCTAGCAATGGAAATGAGATGCTACAGAAGGATCCTAGGCATCACATTTAAAGACCGCATCACAAATCAAGAGATTAGAGATAGGGTTACTGCAGCGATCGGACCCCATGATGACCTGCTAAATACTGTGAAGAAACGAAAACTTAAAATGTTTGGCCATGTAACAAGATCTTCGGGACTCGCTAAGACCTTCCTCCAGGGAACAGTTCCAGGAAAAAGAAGAAGAGGCAGACAGAGAAAGCGGTGGGAAGACAACATCAAAGAATGGACAGGCCTACCATTGAACGAGGTTTTAATCAGGGCAAAGGATAGAGAGGATTGGAGAAAGATGGTCCACATGTCTTGCTTGGCGCCCCAACGGTCCACCAGACTAAGGGATAGGTAACAGGTAACAGGTAACTATAATCTCTATCCTAGAGATAGGAGTTCTCAGTAAGTTTAAAAGCAAACAATAAAAAATACAATGGTGATGAATGGTGCAACATATATATCATATCATATAGGGACCCAAAAACGATTTTTTAAAATGATCACGCAGCTTATTTTGTAATTTATTTGGATAGAACTCGTGATTCTAAGACCGAGGATACCAAATTTATATCTGTAGCTTAAATATTAAGAAAGTTACAAATTTTTAAAAACGCGTTTTTTTGGATATTTTTTTTTTGGCCTTCCAAACCCGTGTTTTTTAAGGACATTTTAATAGAAACTATAATGCCCCCAGAGATGAAACTCAGTAAAAACATTCATGTGCACACATAGAACACGCTCAATTTTTTTCAAGCTTGTCAAAAAATTATTTGATTTTTTTTACTTGTGCCGAATGTTGCATTTTATCATTTTTGGCATTTTTCAAAAAGGGAGGCAAAAAACACAAAAAATGTGCATTTTTTAAATTTTGTAACAAAAAAGCTATAAATGCTACATGAATGTACTATATGTCAAAATGCGGGGAATTTATAGATCTACAAGAATAAACTACTATAAATAATATTTTATTTCAATATTTTGCTGTACTTATACAGTAATATGCAATGGTTTACTAAAACTTTCAAATAAGCTAAACTTTAATGAGCTAAAAATATGACACTAGTATAGCAATAAGAACAAGTTACAGATCATAATTTAGATTATTCTCTCTTCTTCCATAATGATATTGAAAAACATTTATTTATTTATAGGGACCTGTGTAAGTATATTGCGAACTAATGATGGTAAAAAAAGACATATAGTCCATACATTTACTTAGAATTCTTGACATAATAATCTTTACAGCCATTTAGCTGAATGCTATTCAATTATTTCTTATTGAATCATTAAACTCTATAATCTGATTTGAGAAACTGAAAATAAGAACTCAATTTGTGTGCAGAAATAATTTTAAACAAGGCTTTTTTATATCTGCTTTGTAATGACCAGTAAATTCTTTTCAGTAAAGCTCAACTATTCTAAACACATAATTTTTGTCATATTCACTGTCTAAACAAAGAATTCTACATGAAAATATAGGATATAAACTGTAATTCCCCAGGCTACTGAATTTTACTACAGAAACACATATATTTATCATTATTTTCATTATCTTTATGTAGCAAATGTACACTGATTAGGTTGTATGAACTAGAAATTTAGTATCAAGCTTGAACTTTTTTTTTTCTAAAATTCACAAATTTTTAACCAAAATCAACTCCTTCAAAGTACATTTTAAATTTAAATAAATTTAATATAAAAATATTAATACATCCCAATGCCAATGTGCTGTTATTAGGCCTACAATCTCAGCTATCAAGCTGTGAGAAGTTTGCCTATCAGAAAAAGAGAAACATCAGAGCAAGTATCTCAATGACATGTTGATCAAAATAGAAAGATTCATTTTAATTAGCTACTTTCCATATGTTCTTCTCAATTTAAGATTTCATTATGATTTTAACTTTCAACACATCCAGCTTAGTCACTTTTTTCCTTCAACATGATCAACTTTATAGACTTTTATGTAGGCTTAATCTTTTAGAAGTCAAAAGTTTCACTTTTTTTCTTAAAAAAATATTAAATGTTTTTTAAAATAGTTTATGCAGCTATAACTACTTTTTGAAAAATAATATAATAATTAGGTCCTAAGTTTATCATTTTTTTATTTATTATTGGAAAATACTGTCTTGTAAGGCATCAATAATTAGTATAAATAGTTAGATGTCTTAAAAATATGATGTTATAGGATTGTAATCTATTTTTAATATAATAAGAATTAAAATGAATTAATATTATCAATTCTTTGGTGGGTTTTTTGTGTGGATATTTAGTTGATTGAATATTACTATCGAGGCTTAGACTTGTGATATTGAGAACTTTGAACTGAGATCAGTAGTCTAAATATAATACCTATTGACTAAGGGCTACTTCATTTATAATAAAAGAAGACCTTTTATTGCAACTAGAGACTATAAAACATACACATAGATCCAGATCTACATATATTTCTAGATATTATAAGACAATTAGACTCATATATTGATATATATGTATTATAATGTAGATCTAAATAGCCTGCCCTATAAACTATCGGCCTAAGTTATTATGCCTAAGCCTTAAATTATAGATATGGCTTCTTTTTAAAGAAGCTATTTCGTTTTAAGTTTTAACGAATAACATGAAGGACCCTCGTTCCAGATGTCTAGACCAAGATTAGATCTAGACCAGTGTTTCTCAACCTTTTTTGTCTGCCGGCACAGTAAAAAAACAACAAAAATTTAGCGGCACACCACGAAGAGCAACAGTTGTTTTAAAATAAAAAGATTGCTGGATTTATTTTGTTGATTGAAATCCAAAAATTATCCAGGCTTTTCTCGGCAAAACTTGACTTAAGAACTACATCGTTTTTTAAATCAATGAGCTGCTCTTCTTCTTCAGTTGTAAGATTTGTAGCTTCATAGTTTCCAAATGGATAGCTGATCCATCCATATTCATTACTTCCATTTGTTGGAAAGTAATGCTGCAATGCTGACTGCGGGTGTGTCAAAGTGTCAAGAATTTCCGGGGTAATTTCTTTGTTTGAATCACAATCATTGTAAGAAGGAAAGCAGTCGAAGACTCCTTTCGAGATCTTACATTGCCACAAAGACAATTTTTTACCAAATGACTTTAGTTTTGAGGATGCAGTGAGGATTGTTTCCGATGGTCCTTGAAGACTTAAGTTCAATGAATTTAATTTGTCAAATAAATCAGAGAGAAATGTGACCTTAACCCACCAGATTTCGTCACGAATAGAAAATCCAAAGTCTTTTTTTTTCAGCCTCCAAGAATTAAATCAGCTCAGCCTTGAGTTGGACGACACGCTTTAATACTTTTCCCCTGGAGAGCCAACGAACGTTGGTATGATACAGGAGGCATTTGTAGTCTGAATCCATTGCTGCGCAGAGCTGAGAGAAAAGTCGGGATGCAAGCGGTCGAGATTTGATGAAGTTTACAACTTCAATCACTTGATCCAGAACATACATCAAACCTTTTGGCAAAGATTTGAAGGCAAGAGCTTCTCTGTGGATCATGCAGTGAACAGCTAATACATTTGGATTTTCTTGACGAACAAGAGTGACGAATCCTTTTCTGTTTCCCTGCATGGAAGGACAGCCATCGGTGCAAACGTTGACACAGTTTTTCCACTGTAGTTTGAAGAACAAAATGTTTTCGTTCACCACATTGAAGATATCTTCGCCTTTGGTCGTAGTTGCTAAGTCCTTGCAAAAAAAGAATTCGTTGACACATTTTTCATCCTTTATGAACCGAATAAAAGCTAGCAGCTGGGCTTTGCCGCTAACATCAGTTGATTCATCAACTTGAAGAGATCACAGAAGAGACAGTTCATCGTCAGTCACGTTGAAGTGTTCGCAGATTTGATCTTGTAAATCTGACGATACGTCTTTTATTCTGCGTGAGATAGTATTTGACAAAGAAACTTGTTTAACTTTTTCGGCGGTATCAGGTCCTAGGATTGTTTCAACAAATATTGCTAAAGCTGGTACAATGAAAGATCAGCCTCTGTTTTTCCTTTCTTGCGTTTTGCTAATAACAGAGCAACCTTATAACTTGCAATCAATCCCTTTTCTTGCAGCTTTAGGTAATTTGTAAGTTTCCTAGCTTGTTTATTTTGTTGAGCCCTGATGTTTTCGAAGTATTCCTTCGGTTGGGCTTTTACAGCTGGATGATATGTTTCCAAGTGTCTCTTCAATTAGCTTGGAACAAGCGCCTTATTTGATAGAGTTGCATTGCAGATCAGACAGATTGGCAATGGAGAATCTTCAGGTCCCGAAGATATAAAACCATATCTGATGTAATCTTCTTTGTACCTTTGTTTGGTTCCTTGCTTTTCATTTAACGCTTTCGCAGTTTCATTCTTAATAATGTATTTCTCCATGGATATAAAATATAAATAATGTTTAATGATAACTTGTTATTATTAGCATACACCTAATCAATGTACATGACACACATCACTAATTATTATCTTTGTCAATTCATGAACTGGTGTGCATCTGCTAAGTTGGCCTACATTTGAGTCATTAAAATATATATATAGATATATATTTAGTGGGAAATTCCATTAACTGAATAGCTAACACCCCTTTCAATCAATATGGAGTGATCCACTACTATTACTGATCTTTGTAAGAGGGGATGTCATCGCGACGTAAAATAAAAATTTAATATTAGGCTGACCTGTGTAACGCTACACGTGTGGCGTTCTGGAAATTTTCCGCTGCACATCTGCAAATCTTCGGCGGCACACAGGTTGAGAAACACTGATCTAGACTCTAGAGTACCCTAGACCAAGATCTAGATATAGGACTAGTCTCTATTGTCTCTATATTATATATATGCATTTGTCAAAACTGTGCCTCCGAGTAGTCTGAGTAGATCTAATTTGAAGTCCCTAGGTCTAGAACACGAGAAATAGGTCTAGATCTAATTTAAGGCTTTATCTTTATGTATTGAAGTCTATAGATTTAATTTAGTGTTATATTTTATCTACTTTATATATATATATAATATAGATCTAGATCTAGTTAAAAGACCAGATCTACTCTATATTAGAATAGCTTCATTCGATGCCACAATTTGTTGATATTAGCAACGGATAAGGCCAATATGTAATGCGTTTCTATACATTTATTACAATTATAATTATTAATTAAATATCTTGAACCATTACTTTTTTATGAACTGTAAATCCTCCTCTTTAATTTGTATCAATCACTTTTACATAATACGTTTTAAAAAAAAATAGATTTACTTTCGAAGACATGACTCCTTAGAAACACAAAATACTTACAGATTTGTTACACATTAACCTTTCATTAACGTTGGAATATAAATTATTTTTTAAAATTTGGAATAAAAGAAGGTAAAAAAAACAATAAATATCTAATGGTTAACATCTTATTGACCCATCTCAGACATTTTTCTTACAAATTATACGATGTAGATTTAATAAAAATCATTTTTCTATAACGACTCATGTGTTGCTAAGGACCATTTTGGCACATTTTAGCAGACTACGCACACAGGCGAAATCGCTATTTTATGCGTCTTGTTCGGTTTAAAATGGGGGGCATGTCAACGCTTTGTTTT
>JADKLZ010071522.1:2702173-2713794 GCA_021533235.1 Biomphalaria straminea | reverse complement strand
AAAAAAAATATATATGTGTGTGTGTACATAATTAATCTTTATTAGCTTCATTGTTTCGGAAGGTGTTTATTATGCCCTAGAATATGTTCTTCCTTGAGTTAGTGGAAAAATTGTAGACTCTCCCACTTGGCCGCAAGGGGGTCTGGGGGAGCGGCGAGAGCTCCCCCAGTGCGGGGCGAAGCCCCGCCGCCAAGCAATATTTTCGGTATTGAATGCCAACAAAATACATAATCTGAGGTATCTATTGTGCATTATCTTGCTGTTAAAAAGTTTTATTTCAAAAACCTTATGGGCTATTCTTACTGACTTAGACCCTCCCGCACATTTGACGACAAGATGTTTCCACAAAAATCTGTGACTGGCAATTTCTGAAGCCTCTTCCCACCTGCTCTGAGGACTCTAAGTTGTACTTAGATGTCATCGCAACTTTTATTAGGCTGTAATTTATTTTGTCGGAGAACATGTCCCGCTAACCCCATGCGACGCTCTGTCACAACCTTACTAAGGGGTCGACTCCTAGTTCGGCATAGGATTTCTTGATTTAGACCCGATCTCTATAACTAAGTCCTAAAAACTGTCTTAGCCATCTTGTTGAGCTACATTTTTTAAACAAATTAAAAACCTCTTCGCTACGCTCATAGATTTTGGTGAATTTAGTTTTCTTTAGAATAATGTATTTTCAATCTCAAAGCTCTTGGTAGTGGATTTTAAACTTAAAAACCATCCGTAGGCGGTTAAAACTTTAAAAAAAAACTCTCTGGAGGAGGGGGTTTAAACTCTAAACCCCATTGGGTTGGCTACGCTCATAGAATTTTGAGTGTGTAATTTGCTTTTTTATATTGAAAAGTTTTTTTTAGTTTTAAATCCCGCGGAAAGGGGGTTTAAACTTAAAAATTCCTTTGGCAACGCTCATAGCATTTAATTTGCTTTTATTTATAATGAAAAGGTATTTTTTTAGCTTCAAATACCACTGGAGGGGATTTTAAAGTCAAAACCCCTTTTGGCATCGCTCATATAATTTTGATTGTGTAATTTACTTTTTTTTTCAAATTGAAGAGATAATTTTTAGCTTCAAACCCCGCTGAAGGAGGGTTTAAACTCAAACCCCCAATGGCTACGATCATAGCATTTTAGTGAGTAATTTCCTTTCCTTATATTGAAGAAGTATTTTTTTGCTTTAAACCCCGCTCTAGAGGGGTCTTAACTCAAACCCCCCCCCTTTGGCTACGCTCATAGTATTTTGAGTGCGTAATTATTTTTGTTATAAGCGGTTTAAAACTTAAAACCCCTTTGGCTGCGCTAATAGAATATTGAGTGTGTAGTTTGCTTTTAATATATTGAAGAGGGGGGTTTTAACGGCCAGCCCCGCTGGGGGGATGGGCTTAAACACTAAACCCCTCTTGGCTACGCTCATAGAAGCCGGTGACTGATGTATGGATAGTCTTACATTAAAGAAGGGGTTTTATCGAAAAATTCGGAGGGGGTTTTAAAATCAAACTCCCCCCCCCCCCTTAGCTATGCTCTTGGAATTTCGAAATTGTCGTTTACATTTTTTTTGTTTTGTTCTTTAGAAGAGGGGGGGTTTAACTGCAAAACCCCCTGTTAGGGGGTTTTAAACTCAAAACCCCTTGGCTGCGCTGGGAAAAATGATGGCTTAGTATTGAAATCTCGTCTAAAGTTAACAAAATATAATCAAAAAATCAGTAAGTAAATTCCGACCCCCCCTATGGGGGGGGATTTCATTTCGGGGGGGGTTTGAACCCCAAGAACCCCCCCCTGGCTACGCCCATGAGAACAACAATACACAGATAGAGTATACTCTCAGGTTTCACTTTAGAAAGTACTTTAATTACGCACATTCGTTCATTAGATATGATTACGAAAGGTAACTCATCTCTCTATTCCTAGATCTAGATCTACAACTCGAATTCAACTCTTCGCAAAGATAGTTTTATGCTTTAGCACATGAACACACTAATTATAGTCCATTTAATCAAATTAACATTCAAATTTGTTTTTCTAAAGCATTGTTACATGTGCAGCTATATTCTTAATATCGTGTAAATTAAGGTCAATTAGCCATTTTTTTAGCTCCATTCATAGTATTTTTCATTCATGAATTCACGCATTCGCTTTACTTATAACAAGCAAATGGGAAGATCTCATGGCGCAGCATGGTGTGAATGGGAAATAATATATCCAAATACGCACCATTTTCATTCACGAAATAGCATAGCATTTTTTTTTTACTTTAAAAAGATTTTAATAATGTCCGGAAATTTCCAGGACTTTTTCGACCGGCGGCATATAGCATATGTTGTAGTATTTTTTATTCATGAATTCACTTATAACAAGTAAATGGGAAGATCCCATGGCGCAGCATGGTGTGAATGAAAATTGTGTATCCAATGAAAGTGCGGGACCCACTGGGGTCGCATATGTTGTAGTGCCTAAGGCCTGCCCTGGAAAATAGCGGCGTATGCTATGCCGCCGGTCGACTAGTACATTTTATTACATGAAAGCTGATAATGCATTTTTTTCTTTTATCTCGCGTAGGATTTGCGTTTTCCGCAACGAATGACACCCACAAATGACAATTTTGTCTATATTTCAGGATATTTTTATGACTTTTCGGGAGATTTTTATAAATTCAGAAGATTTTCAGGATTTTTTCAAAATATATTTTGCAAATTAGCAATTACACATAGACTTAGCGCGGGGCCTATGCTGCAGTGGCCTAAGACCGGCCCTGACTATAGGCTACATGTGTAATGACAAGAATCTCTCACCTTTAGTTACAAGAGACTCTTAACTGTATTATCGCTCACCTGTAATGACTAGGCGTATGCTTGAATGCGGTTAGTAAAACGGTTAACAGCCAAGATGACCAGATGAAAAAGAATCAATGCCACTGCCATCACTGACACAGAGGCAACCAAGGCGTCGGAGAGACTATCCACTTCCAACTTTCCAACTGCAGCCTGTTACGGTCGTAGCGCACCATGGTGTGGATGAAATGGTGCGGATTTGGATATTGAATGGAAGTGAGATTAAAAAGTGAAAGCCAAAAACATACTACATAGACATAAATACTATGAGCATATGAACATGAAGCCAGTGAAATTATGATGTTGACGTAATTTGTGATATTAATTAAAGTACTTGTTAAGTGAAATTTGAGAGTATCTGTGTATTGTCGTTCTAGTTTCGAGAGTCTGGTGTCATATCTAGTGGCGCCCAACACAGCCTAATGATAACATCACTGGCAATAGAATCCTGCGCTGTCTGCGGCGTACACAAAAGAAAAGAAATTACTAAGACGACATTATCTCTTATTATTTTAAGTATTACATGTTTCATATGTTACCTCAGAATGGAACACTATTACATTCTAACCTAAACCTCTTAAAAGGCGACGGTGCATGACGGTGAAATGAGTTCCAACCCGGAACCGTCTAGAGTACATACTACACGACCAATCAGCCATACTTGGGGAAATATTATCATTATAATCCTCATAAGCTGTTGTCAAAACTCAGGTAAACTAAAGTGTTTTTGTTTAATATTATTGACCCAATTCAAACACCTTATTTTGCATTGACTCTTTCTCTCCTTAATTATTTTCTACGGTCCAATGGAATATTATTCATTTTGCTCCTTTGTATTTCAATCCACGTCATGATAAGCCCCAATAAAGTTTTGTTTATTTTTTGTTATTAGGTATATAATTAAAATGAATTGCATCCTCTTTTTACGCAACGCAAATTGATGTTCATTAAACCAAAAATTAATTTAATTTAATGGGTTTGAAATCAAAGTTGGTAACGTCAATTAGGAGAGGAAGAGTTAATCAGAACAGGTCTAGGATAATATAAAAAGATAGCACAATTTAAAAAATAATACACCTGTACATTTTGTGTATGTTAAAGCAGTTACAGTAAATTAGAAACAAGATAACATTAATCCGGTCCATAGCGATTCATTATCTTATTTTGTTGTTAATTTTCTCCAGAGAAAAGTGAAAGAACACGATGAAATTCCATGCGTAAGCTGAGAACATAAAGGTTGACCTAACCTAACTAAACAATGTGGTCAAGAGCTGACCACGGAAAGTGTTCCACTTCAGGCAGTTACGTGAAGCCAAAGAAACACGATGGCGATTAATACAGCTGGGACTGCGTAGCCACAGGATATAATGCATTCCTCTGTAATATCCGGACTCGAAGACAAGCATTATATATATTTTGTAAAATATGGTACTCTGATTTGATAAAAATAAAAGAATAATTGATTTATATTATTTATTTAATCATTTTAGTTAAAATTTTTCTCTCTATAGCTATGTTACATTATCTCCCATTTTGCTGCATTGAGTCACGGTGTGTACGTTTGTACACATGATGTAATTTGGTTAATTATTGACCGATGGACAAAATTTTCGCTTGACATACTCCTGAGGTCCATTACATCATAACCCATCCACAAAATAATTTTTTGGAACAAATTCTGACTTCGTGTACTTCTAAAAGTATACCCCCCCAAAAAAAAAATCTCTTATATATACAGAGAGTGGAAGAGAGAGAGATAGAGAGACAGATAGAGAGATAGATAGATAGATAGGTAGATAGACAGATAGATAGATAGATAGATAGATAGATAGTTTTTAAGCAGTCCCTGCTAACTTTGAACAAAAATGTCACAAGAGGAAAAGCTGTTGCACTGCATATTTACCTGTGTGTAAACATTCACAAACCTTTTGCCCCTCCCCCTTTCCCAACTGGTCCAGACAAGTGATACGATCACAGAGCATTGAGAAGGCTAAAAGCTAAACAAAAACGATTGGTAAAAACATTTCTAATCACACAGATTTATGTTTAGATCTATTCTACACCATAATATAGGATTGATCCAAACTAATTGATACGATTGAACTTGATAAAAGCTTCTTTTTTTTTTAAAAAGTATTTTTGTGTTTTTCTTGTTTTCATTAGACGTATAAAATAAAAGTATTTAATAATGATATAATACCAAAAACATACTAAAAATGTATTACCTAACTAAAATATCTATAATAATTTTCCTTTTTTTTTTTGGCGAGCGTGGTGCCCTCCTGATGGTGGCGCAAGGGTATCGCTCCCCTCCCCCCCCTCACTACGCCTATGGTTGGTGCACTTCTGTTTTCTGGAAAAAGAGATTGGGAAGAATTTCAGTTTTTAGTTAAAAAATAAGGACACAATTTTTTGTTTGTAAAGAAAGGAGTGCGTCTCGGGGTCAAAGTTAAGGAAATGGTAAACTTTCCTGTTGAGTTTTGATCACATCGTTGGTTGTTGACTTGATCTTAAGTTTGCTTGGAAACCTCTCCATGAAGCCCTAGAGCTAGGCGGACGCAACCTATTTGAGCCACTTCGGCTCAGATTAATTGTTATGTAATCTTTAACGGTCGATACATTTCTCAACATTTGCTCTTGAGCTCAGTAGGGTACAGGAGAAATGTAGCGTCAAATTTGTGTCTGTCCTTCTCCAGGGTAAGTTTTTGTTTTTCTTCTCAAATCAGTCTTATTATATATTTTTTACTATTTCAATTAGGCCTATTTGAAATGAAGTTCGCGCAAAACACTAACTCAATAACTGCCCTTTTAATTTTCTTTATATTCTTTTATGCATTTATAAACAATTTAAATGCTTAGTTATCACGTCATTGAAAAAAAAAAGCTTTCAGAAAATTGAAGGTAGCTCTTTCAACTTCTTCGGAACATTGAATAAGATTTTCAATAGCGCTTTGAGTTTTTTGGGATGAGTTCGTAGCTTAGAAACAAGGCAGCGTAGGGCGTTCACTAGTCAACACCTAATATATAGCTACATAGATAACACTGTTTCCATTGTAAATTGAAGTGGTATGAAGTTCTCCTGCTAGAGTCATGTTTTTTTTTTTTTACTTGGTGTCATTTTGTGAAGTTAATCACTAACTCATGGCATCAGTGAGCAAACCGTGCGCCAGAGTCAAGGTACTATATTGGCACCCCCAACCATTTTCCACGAACATAACTGAGAAATATAGAAAGCGTGTGGCTCCCTACCCCTATAAGTGGCGCTCGAGGCATAGTGCCCCCTCACCACGCCCCTGTATCGCATTGTATTGGACTACTGTAACATTATGGTTTGGGTGAGAATCACGAAATATAAAAGTTAATGTTTCCAATGTGAAATATACAATACGGGGTCTTCACAATGGTGATCACGGGGTACGAGTCACATGACTGAGAAACCACGTGCAATCATTAACTTGTATATTTCGAGATTCTCACTTAAACCATAGTAATACAACTACAAACAAGTTTCGGCCCAGTTTCCAGGAACAAAGAAAGAGCAACATGCCTACATGCAATTCGCAAGTACATTGCCACGAAAACATTTTCTGATAATTTACGACCAAAGATATGAAACAGTAACAAAATACATTACAATTATGCCTTGGTACAAGCTATTACATTTTGTATCTTTGATATCGGACAATATTCAACATTTACAAAATAAAATTAGGACTCAATCTTTAGCGGCTCAGGCAATCTAATAAACTTTCAATATATTAGTATAGTTATGCCCTCCAAAAAGATGTCAGATACTGAAAAGCGTCCCGGATCGGCTGATACGATGGTGTTGATTCTGAAGCCTCGGGTAGAGGACTACAAACGAGTGTCGCCTCAGTTTGCAGGAACCAAAAACGAGCAGCAGGCGTACAGAAAAAATAGAGTGATGCAAATGAAGTTAAACACATACCTGAGCGAGGTCAGTCTGCAGGAAAAGCGTTCTGCCAGCATTTTTAAGACGGAGAAGCGAAGGTAACTTAGTGTCACGGATGAATGTGTGTATTGTAATGGTTTTCTCTGTTGTAATGGTTCTTGATGTATTGGTTGAATCAATTGTAACTGAAGTAGGCCCTATTTCTAAGTTGATTAAATAAACTAGATGCGTGCGTACCTTGTGAAGGTGTATTTTGAATTGCGAGTTTCATAGAGAATTCATCACATGAACAAGAACAAAGACTTGAATAACCAAGTTGACTTCGAGATGAACTTTAACAATAACTTTATTTACAGAATGGGCCACAGTCTAGTCAGAAGATAAAGATGGACTAATCCCCTTGAGCGGTAACTGATTTCCTATACGTCAATCTTAATCTCTAACCCTACAGTTTGTGTCGTCATAAAATGTGCGTTCATTGTCGGTACCTAAAAGTGCGTAATTCTCAATAGACTAAACTAGCTATCTAACAGTATGAATGTATAATCTATTTTTACATATGCGCGAATGACCGGAAGTGTGTTAGTTGTCAGAGAGAGTCCAGCTTGTTGTGAGATGCCGTAATGGTTATTAAAGTTTCTCTGTGTTTGATCGAGTGTTACTTATTTATTTCGTAAATGCAGCTGAACCAGGGACACCTAGACATATCGAGACATATGGTAGTTTTAATCGAGTCATAAATATAAATAAAAATAAGAAGAGCTGTGATACTTAGTTACTTCTATTTGAGCACACATATGGCAGAAATTTAATTAATTGACTTTTTATCATTTCTCTATTCGGGTCGCACATTAATGAAACCAAACGGATCCTAAAACCAGGAAACTAATAGAACAGTGACACGTTTTTTCGAAAAGAGCTCTAACAATTTTCTTAGAAAATGAACAGTTTATGTATATCGTTGGAACAATAATTACTTGCTATTCAGCAACACTGAAGAAACTTTTTTGACCATTATAATTTTTAAAAGTATAGAAATAAAAAAAAAATACTTTGGTCTCAGGCCTCGAAATTTTTTTAATCTTGAATGGACTATGCGTATATGGTTATGGGGACATTATAATGTTCAAGAGTTTAATAAATAAAGGTCCAGAAGTTTATTAAATAAAGGTCCAGAAACTTTTTGTGCATCTTCTTCTAGGTACAAAATCTAAACAACTATCAAAAGTATAATAAAAAGTTTAGTAGGATTTTTTTTTATCGCGGAGGGGCTCGAAATAAATCTAGGTAAAAAAATGTATTTTTTTTTTAAATTTAAAATTTATTAGTTATTAAGAGCAAAATAATAGACCTATATGTTGAATAAAAGCGATATAGTCTTTTCTTTAAAAAAAATGGAATGGGATCAGTGGCGTAGCTATGAAGGGGGGAAGAGGGGGAGAATTTTAAAATCCGGGCCCCCACTTGAGAAAGACCCCCAAATGAGGGTTATTTTACATTAAAAATTATAAATTATGAAAAATGCAGGGGCCCCAATAGAGGTTAATCCCTCCGGGCCCCCAAACGATGGAAAATTCATAGCTACGCCCCTGAATGGGATTCTATGGGATATAAAAGGGGATATACGATAGTGTACTACATTACAGCAGGTCCAGACTATAACCACTGATCTAAAGAAACAATTTTAAAATTGCATTTTCCCCCCAGATTTCTCCAAAAATGTTCAAAACGACCCAGTACTCCAACATCAGTTCGTATGATTGGACAATTCAAGAAGTTGAGACAAAATAAACTTCCCACAACTTGGAGAGGAGCTCAAGAAACCCAAACTATAAAAAGAAAGAAACATTAGGCTCTTCTTGCAGAACTTCAAAAGCATCAAAAGTATCTTCAAGACAAAGTGAAACGTTTTGTTTTGTTTCCAGAGGACAACCAAAAGCCGTCACAAAACCGGAATGAAATGATTGACAACAAATCTAGTTCCACTAATAAAACTTTAACTATGTCGGCGTTGGACTCAGGGGCTCACTTTCCTTCCATGAAAAGAAACTGCGAAGATGACTCAAAACAATGGAAAGATTTAAACCTAGAAAAACCAAACTTAGTCTTTCCTAATATCACTAGTAGCCAAAGAAAGATCACCAAGAAGGAAACGTTTGAAACTCTTTTGAATAAAACAACGAATGATCTAAGTCATTTAGCGTTCAAGGGTCCTAGCTGGGATACACAATCGAATGACATTCTAGAAGTCAAACCAAAGGGAAAACTTCAAAGCGTTTCTGCAGTAAAGTTTACCTTAGGTTCAAGGCCTTTAATAAGACCCAAAACGACATTTATGCAAGAGAACAAAAGAACAGGACACACAGAGAATGAAATAGATTTAAGAAATAGTTACCACAAACTTGCTCATTCAGTTGGTAAGTCTGATTTAGTAGAGAATCTCAAATGAGTTTATCTACTTTAATTGTAAAATCATTGCTAACTAAATATATTTACTTTTCGTCATTTTATGTTAACAAAAAACTGGTACTTTTTCTGGTGATTCATAATCTAAATAAAAGGGAAGCAAATTTGCATATTTTTGAAGACCGATTCGGTAACTGACAGTAATGGAATAAATCGATCTATATAAACATATATCTATATTTTCAATATACCCTATTGTTTACCTATATCTATCCCTTAGTCTGTTAGACCGTTGGGGCACCGAGCAAGACTCGTCGACCGTCTTTCTCCTTTCCTCCCTGTCTTTCGCCTTGTTTAGAACCTCTTTCAATATTTCAATATATTATATACCTAATAACAATGTAATACATTCCGATATCTGCCCAAAGACACAGTGTAGACCTAGCGATAACTTCTTCGTCTTTTATTTCTCTTTCTTCAATTTAATAATACAAATATTCTTAACAGTTGTTTGTAGTTGTTGTAGTTTTGTGTGTGCATGTTATTTGTGTATCATATGTCATAGGTATCTTATTATTCTAAATAGTGTAGGCCTATATCTCTACATTTTCGTATACTGCTTGTAAAATATCACTACTAGTTAGAGTAAGATCCCCCAGCTAGGAAACATTTGGAACTCTTTTGAATAAAACAACGAATGATTCGAAGTATTTTAGTGTTGAAGAGTTATAGCTGGGATACACAACCAAATGACAAGTCAAGTTAAAGAGAAAATTTCAAAGCGTTTCTACAGTAAAGTTTACTTTAGGTTCAAGGCCTTTAGTAAGACCCAAAACGATATCTGTACAAGACAACAGGACACACAGAGAATGAAATAGATTTAGAAATAGTCACCAAACATTTACTCATTCAGTTGGTGCGTCTGCTTTTGTAGAGAATCTCATGTGAGTTTTTCTACTTCTATTTAATGTTTTGCAACGAAATATGTTTACGTTTCGACATTTTATGTCTACAAAAAACTAGTATATTTTTTGGTGATTCATGATCTAAATAAAAGGGAAGCAAATTGGCATATTATTGCAGACGAATTAGGTAAATGACAGTAATCGAATAAATCAATCTACACAAACAAATTTCTCTATATTTAATTTCTTAAGTCTGTTGAACCGCTGGGGCACCAAGCGAGATTAGTCGACCGTCTTTCTCCATTCCCCCCTGACTTTTACCTTGTTTAGAACCTCTTTCAATATTTCATTATATGCCTAATAACAATGTAATACATTCAAATATCTAGTTTAAGATAAGATGAAAACCAAACGATCACTTTTTCATCTATTATTTCTCTTTCTTCAATTTAATAATACAAATATTCTTAACAGTTGTTTTGTAGTTGTTGTAGCTTTGTGTGTGCGTGTTATTTGTGTATCATATGTCATAGGTATCTTATTATTCTAAATAGTGTAGGCCTATATCTCTACATTTTCGTATACTGCTTGTAAATTATCACTAGTTAAAGATCTCCTAGAATAGACAATAATAAATATAGACTGAAAAAAGGAAGTAACTTCATGTAACTTGAAAACATGTATATCTATTGAATTCGGATTTCCGAATTATGAAAAATTTAAAAATTGCACGATCTTAAGTCTTAGAGATTAAACAAAATTTGTAGACATAAAATAAAGTATACACAATTTTCGTTTCATAAAACTCTCTTATTGGCCAGTCTATATATATATATATGTCTATGTCACCCAGCAAGGAAACATTTGGAACTCTTTTGAATAAAACAACGAATGATTCTAAGTCTTTTAGTGTTGAAGAGTTCTAGCTGGGATACACAGTTAAATGACATCCTACAAGTTTCTACAGGAAAGTTCGCCTTAGGTGACACAAAATAGAGCAGTGAGATTCGTAACAAACGAATATTCACATTTGACTAGAGTAACACCTTTAGTAAAATCACTAAATTTAGATAGCCTTCAGGATAGAAGACTTGAAAATAAAGTAATAATAAGACTTGTCTTCGAGTCCAAAGATTAGTGAGGAATACAGTATTTCCCATAGCTGCGCAGCCCCAGCTGTGACACTACATATTTTGCCACATCCAGGGCAAGCAAAACCATTGTCCGCAGGTGGTCGATCTAGATAGCAACTATACATAAAACACTGAACCCAAATCTTCAAATACAAAAACAAAATTTAATAACATACTCAGAAGGACACAAAGATAAAGGCACATTCCTCGTCCCATATGCTGGGACAAATTTGTATAAATGCCCCTTCTTCCCTAGCGCTATTAGAGCATGGAATGGGTTGCCCGAGCTAATCAGGAGAACCAGTAACTTGGCAGAATTTAAGTCATTGGTTAATATGCACGACGGAATGCTTGACGCGTAGGACGTAATCATCTTCTTTTTTTGAAGTAACGTCTGTTACATATGAGATAAGATTAGGTTCAATGCCTTCAGAGA
>JADKLZ010071522.1:2662541-2675813 GCA_021533235.1 Biomphalaria straminea | reverse complement strand
ACAATGATTAAAATGTTAACAATATTATTTGTATTAAGTATGAAACTATACTTCTTACGCAACTTCCCTGCGTTTTTCTTACTAGAACAGCTTGGAGGACGAGTTTCTAAAACTAATTTAAGCCTAGTATTTTATAACTTAAGTAAGCATCAAAACATCAGACCTCCTAGATCTAGAATCCTAGAATTAGTTAACTAAAATCATACAGGAGGAGGGTGCTAATGTAAATTAGCCTTTGGGTCTTGATGGACTTTACTATAATTTAGAAGCATTGATTTAATGTCATAATAATTATATTATTTAGATATAAATGTATTATTTAGATATGAAATATGTCATTTAGATATCAAATATGAATACATAACTTAGAGATGGTACACTAATTAGTATATAACTATATTTGTTAATCTGATTCATTCTCAGAATACAAATGCGAGGGTGATATCTATCTTAGGTCAAAGAATCCTTCAGTTGTATATAGCCCAGTGGTGCTAGGTGAGCTTTTTTTTTTAAATATATATTTTATATAGATCTATATAGATCTAGTCCAGTGATCCTAGTGATAGATCCAGATCTAGATTTCTATTAATATTCTATAATAATAATACCATGGCATACCACAGCTTCGAAACTTCTGTTTAGATCTAATCTAGATGCGAGAACTTTATTTCTCTGAGAATGGATTCTTTACTTTAGAGACAGCGCTAGACTAGATTTTTTTTTCTCACCTGGATTTAGATCTAGATCTTCTATAATCTATATCTAGACTTCATATGCAGTAGCCTACCTAGATCTGTGGTATATCTAAATATATAAATAAATCAACATCTATGAACAAATTTTTTTACCTTAAATATTTAATATTATACCCATTGCATGGTCCCTAAAGAGGTCAACCCTCGATCGTGACCCACCTTATGATGACAAAGTCCTAGCTATGCCACTGTCGCTAACAAGAGAAAATCTATAGTATAGAGTTAAGTGTAAGCTAAACCGTACATATATAGCTTACTAGTATTTTAGATTGTTGTTTACTTTAGGCGAACAGAGTAATATAGAGGAAGATTTAAAACCCCAAAAAAGTAGATGAAAAGAATATAGACCTAGATCTAGAATTTTTCACAAAGCAAACAAGGAAACGATAAACACATTTATCTTTCAAAACAGATAAAAAGAAAAATATCAACTGCAGCATTGAAGAAACAAATGAAAACTTGCAAGTGATTTGTTCAACACATGAAATATGTTCAAGAGTTTCATGTATTTTTAATATTACTTACAGCAGAACTGAAGTAAGTCATTACATTCATAATTGTGATAATAAAAGAAATTTTTTTTGATAAGAAATGACTTAATATATCTAAATATTCAAGTTAAATATACATGCTTTGAGTTTCTTATTTAAAATATATGATGTTTTTCGTTAATACATAATGGACTATATCACTGTAAATATATTTTATTTACTGTGAACTTTGTAATCATAATAAAACCAATTTTTATTACCGGTAAAAGTTCTCATAATAAACTTTTTTTTTTTCTAGACTGGTTTAGAGAAATCAAGTTATGTGACATCTAATCTTGAGGAATACTGCAATAGTTCCACTTGTACATTATATCTTAAAAGATCACACTTTGACAGTGCTGGAGTGTACAACATCAAAGTAATATTGTCTCTTAATACATCCAATATTAGTCAACACTTTGTATATGAAGCCAGCAGTTTTCTACAATTTTTAAAAGGTACTTGCTTATTGTGTCTTTTGAAAAATCTTATCTTACCTTATAAATTACAGATGCTACTTCATAAGAGAGAAAATAAACTACTACTGAGAAATTCAATGGGCTTATAGTTCGAGATTCAACTACAATTGTAATACCATGTAAATTTTGAAGCATGCTAAATTATTTTACTTTTTAATGACAATTGTCTAAGATGTATATAAACTTGTGTTAAAGTTAGACAATGTTACAACCATTGAGACAAAGTGTTCTGAGATTGAAATTCACTGGATATCAAATTGTATTAATAGACACATTTAGGTAGAAGGTACATTCTCTTTTCTGTAAATCTAAAAGAACTTGTGTTTTGACAGCATTGTCATTTATTGGAAAAAAACAACAAAAAAAGTCTAAGACTTTATTCATTACTGTACAAAAAAAAATGTCCATGGTATATACTCACAGAGCAGTTTGTCTAGAATAAAGGGGAAAGAATATTAATATTATTACAATAAAGAGAACAAAATAATTTTAAAAAGTCTCTGACATAATATGTGAGTGAATAAAGAATGGAAATGTCCATTTCTTGATTCTTCTTTTAAAACCTTGGCTTAGCTTGCTACCTCATAACCTTACATTACCTCAAACTTTCTGGTTAATGCACAATTGTGGGAAATACTTTAATCTTAATGATTCATTTGTTTAAATAAGAAATTTTTTTAAAACTAATTGACTTGGACTAACAAACATATTCAATTCTTTATCATGATTTATATTCATTTGTAAAATTATTTGTTTTTAGATGTATGAATTATTATTTTTAATATTTTTAAATGTATGAATTAGTGTATTGAATTTTGATAGCTTTGAATTTCTATTCTTGGATTTGTTTCATTTAGTTCTTTTAAGTTTAGTTTAGTTTAGTTTATTTGAAGTCCATTTGTATTATACAAGGACAGGAAACTGCTAGGGTCAATTACTACAACAAAAATAAAAACAATTAAAATGCACAAAATCAAAACAATTTTTCAATGTGACAACTTCCATTGTACACAGTATATACTTTCTACTAGACGCTGCCTCTCTTAAACATGCCTTGTCTACTAAATGCTTAAGTGCTGACAAATTGAAATGTAAACTAGAAACCTTTTGTTATTCTTATCATTGCAGAAGATGACAGCCATAGAAGAGACAAGACAAGTGCACGATTCTTTCAGATAGTATCTATTTCCTCAGTTGCAGCAGTTTTATTTTGTATGATGTCCTCAGCTCTTATTTATATAGCAGTTTTTAAGAAAAGAAGTGAGTAGCTTACAAAGCTTATATCAAATCTTTCTGTCTGTCAGGTACAAATTTTGAACACATTAATTCTCAATTGCTTTGATACCGGTACCAAAAAAGGATAATCAGTTTTTCACTATTAATTATGTGGGGCATTAAAAATGTGCTTTACAAAATCAATAAAAAAAAGTACAGGGCTTAACACTCAGAGTAAATTTAGTAAATTTACCCTTTTAGATGTTAAGATGTATAAAACAGATGATGTAAATGTCATCTGTTTCTAATCCTGTTTAACAGGGCCAAAAAAATGACCAATGGCCTTTACTTTTCTCAAACTGATGTGAGGTATTCATTAGAGCTTGATGAGACATCCTAAAGATCCTGACATTAAAAATACCAGTATTCACCGGAATTTGAACCCGGGACCTCTCAGTTATGAAGCCAAGTGCTTTACCACTCAGCCTGAAAAGGAAACTTATCAGTTAAAAAGAAAAAACTGAGGGAGCTTTGTCATTTCTTATTCCTAACTTTAATGACGCTGATCAAAGCAATGACCAGTACCTAATAAATGTACAAGCAGATTCCACAAACATATTATATTTTGTCTAGGCACCAAGAAAAATGGAACACTTTTTGTTTTTGACTGACATAAGACTTTTATTTCATCATTATGAATATTAAGTTAATGGAGTTGGAATGCTTTTTTGCCATGTCGAGAGAGGGGAGTTATATTTCATTTATGAACCTCCCAGGGTGGCTACATGTTGGTGTAGTGTGTGCCCTGGACTGTCATCTTGATGGTCATGGGTTCAAATCTTGCCCACCACCTCCTCAGTCATCCTGCAAGAAGTTTAGATTTGAATGTAATAATCTTTAACTTTGTTTGATTAAATAATTTGATAAGTTTTTATGTCAATGTATTATTGTTTGTTTCTTTTTTTCATGATTTTTCTTTAAGAGAAACAGAAGAAAATAGCAAGTCCTAACTCAATGAAACTTGTAAAGACCTATGAGAACAGATTTTCCATGCAGTCAGACCACAACTATGAATGTATGCAAACAGAAGATCACTATGACAGATGTGTTGACTTGGTGCAGGATGATGTGGACAGACAGCAGGATCAGCCCATGCAAGACATTGATACAGAATACATCACTCCAATAGAAACAGAACATATTCGTACCACAACATAAAGATTGTTACTTGGTGTCGGTGCGTAGGTTATGATTTTCTAGCATCAATGTTATTAAAGTGCACAATTGTTGAACGCACTTTAAATTCTTTGTTGCTTTGCTTGTGAGTTTATGGAGTGGTTTTGGTATTGTGATGGTGTATTGGTTGAGGTTCTTCTGTATTGTTTGAGATTCTGTTCCCCTGTTTAGGGTGAATATGTAAGGCATGACTACATTTTGAAGTTGTTTTGATGTCATAGCATACTAGACTAGATCTTTGAGTTTGTCTTTAATTATGTATCTACAGTAAGTTAGTATGGATTGAAATTCTACACTGGATACTAGAGTGTTGTTTAGTGATTGTGAGCATTAATGCATTACTTTGTGGGACAGCAAGGTGTGGAATGATTAGTTAATTCTTATAACAATTTATTATACATTCTATAACTACATGGATATTACTTCATCAATGTGTCATCATGAAATAATTCATCCCATTAAACATTTATATTATTTACATTTCGTTGCTTATTTATGAAGGTGCCTGTTGAATGTCAGGGGCCAGGGCAAACAAGCTAAGGTCTTTAACACAACTCTGACACTAGTAGGTACATGGTAAACTTTACACAGAAATGATTAAAAAAAAACAACTTTTATCCTAAGAAAATACAAAATCCACCTATTTAAGAAGCCTAAAATGACTCATTGTTCCCTTGGAAATTAATGTTTTTCCTTGTGCTTCATATTATACTGAAATGTTAGATTGTGTTTAATCAATGCATCACTTATTGAAATGTTTCAACATCATAATTACACTGAAAAAGTTTGAATTGTTTATGAAATGAACAATGTAAAAAAAATTGTTATTATTTAACATTAAAGAGCAGTCTTGACTCTTCCTTCCATTCTTCTCTTGCTAAATATATAACAAGAAAAAGATTCCCCTTTCAGACCTTGTGGTCTATAGGGCAGAAGATGTATAGGTCATCTGTTTCTGTAACCTATGGTTAATGAGAGTGTCATGTGGCCAGCACAACGTTCAACTGCCTTTACTTTTCCCCAACTAATGTCAGATACCCATTATAGCTGAGTGGACTAAAAGGCACCCAAAGATCCCAAAATTAAAAAAATCCTGTCTTCACCAGGATTCAAACCTGGGACTAGTGGCTTAGAAGACAAGCGCTTTATTGCTAAGCCACCATGCCTATCAGAACAAGGAAAACATAGGAATTACTTTTAAAGAAAAGACAATACCTTCTTTAGAAAGCTTAATAACTTAATGTTAGATTTAAAAACAATGGAGGAACATTATTTACCCCACCCCATTCTTTAGATCAAGACTTAGAAGATGATGCACACAATTTCCCTGAACCTTAATTTATAAACTCTTCAATCAATATAGAAATACCAGAAGACATTATAAAGATAAATATTTTCTCATTCTCTAGCCAAATTTTAATTTCTTTATCAACTGTTACAGATTATAACTTGAGTTTTCCCAGTGTGGTTATTGAGAGTGTAATTCATTCCCAGTGATATTCAGCAACAGTCTAAATTGTAGGATAATCTTTAGAGCCCTTTTTATTATTTACTCAGAACGTTCAAGGAAGTTTTACACAAAGTTATGTGTTGAATATAGGTATTCTTAAAACAAGATAAAGTCTCAGTTTTGAGTTATTAAATGTAGTACTTATTAAAAGTATTTCTTGAATATGTTTTGGATAAGCTCTGATACTTTACACTGACTTGTTTCTTTTAAATATCTCAACAAAAGAAAATGTAAATCAAAGTATAATTATTATTATTGTTTTTATATAGCGCTACGTTCATGCTCAGAGTGCTTTGGTCCAATCTCATTTGTGGACCAGTGGGGGGGGGGTATCTAGGAGTTGGTTTTCCGTGCTGCCTTTAGGCGCTCAGTAAATACAACTCTGCCCAAGTTGGGTGTCGAAATTCGAGCTCCCTTCTAGGTAGCCAAGCCAAGTTCAAGCGCCTATCAGCCTCTTGACCACGCTTCCCACTTCATAATGTAATATAATGACAATTACCAACAATGCCTAATAAGACAATTATATATTCCTTGCATCAGAAGTCAGACATGCTGTTATCTCATGTAATTCTTCTTTGAGGCATGGTGTATTAGAATGCAAGTTAAATTTCTAAATTTGTTTCCTGTTAAGGTTTATGTGTAGACAAAGATAGTGAAACTATAGCTATGTTGTTTTTTTTTATCAAGCAAGCTAAAAGACTACTTGATAATCAAACAACTTTATTTGGAAAGACAAAAAAAATCTTTTTTTTTTTAGCAGAGGTTCTCAAACTTTTTCAGCCATGGGATCCCTTTATATATTCAAAACTTTTCCATGGACCTCTAAGTGAAAAAATTAAATAAATGCATACTAGTAGTTTAGAAAATTACTGATGAAAAAAAAAACAATAATTTTTTGTTGAAGGAGTGTCTTTTATTTTTTTAACTATAATTTATTTCAAAATAATAATATACAAAATCAATGTCTTGGACGAGATTGAGATCATTTGTATTTACAAAAAAAAAAAAAAATAAAGTTCCCCTTTAAGACCTTGTGGTCTGTAGGGCAGATGATGTAAAGGTCATCTGATTCTGTGGCCTATGGTTAACGAAGGAGTCATGTGGCCAGCACAATGACCAACTGCCTTTACTTTTCCCCAACTAATGTGAGGCACCCATTAGAGCTGGGTTGACTCTGAGGCGCCCAAGGATACCGAAAAAAAAAATCCCAGTCTTCACCAGGATTCAAACCCGGGAACCTTGGTTCAGAAGCCAAACACGTTACTGCTCAGCCACCGCGCCTCCTGTGTGTATTTATGTCCAGATAAATGCTTGCGAATAGCAACTGATAATCCCACAAGCACACATTTCTAGTCAGTTTATTTTAGTTGTGACCAGGTTCATTACAGCAATAAATTTACATCATACCAAGTAAGAAGACCAGAAAGCATACAGCAATAAATTTACCTGTACCAAATAATAAGACCAGAAAGCATACAGCAATAAATTTATGTCGTACTAATAAGAAGACCAAAATGCAGTCAATAACTTCTGTACAATGCTCCACAATGAAAGATATACAATTGGAATCTGAGTAAAGAATGCCTCTAAATCTTAGTAATAGACATATTAAATAGTTGGGGGTTATTATTCATATAATCCTATCAGATCCTTTCAGCAAAGACATTTTTATTGTAAACTAATTTCATCTCTCTGCATACTCACTGTTGTCTCAAGCACCTGTAAGGGCATGGGAACCACAGTTTGAAAAACATTGCTCTAGAGTCTAGACTGTTATCTGTACAATCTTGGGTATGACCCCAACCCAACACCATCCCCTACAATCATGAATGAGGTTTGAAATCTGAAGGGATATCCAAATATGTCAAACAAATTCACTGTCTCTTTTGGTTTTCATTTCATGTTTCTTTAAATAAAAGCTACAAAAAGCCTTAAAATTAATTACATATGTTACTATTTAACAACATTACAATAAGAAAAAGAACCATACTTCA
Organism: Biomphalaria straminea; assembly: GCA_021533235.1. NCBI lineage: Eukaryota > Metazoa > Mollusca > Gastropoda > Planorbidae > Biomphalaria > Biomphalaria straminea. Next base: position 2,668,094 of record JADKLZ010071522.1, on the reverse strand, counting down.
GTAAGCCTACTTAAGGAAGTTTTAGAGTCTTTACAAATATTATTGAAATTATTAGATGATTTTACTGTATAAAACAAACTAACAATGTTTAAGTATGATTTTCTGTCAAACTGAATTTTATTTCTGCTAGATTGCAACAACCATTTTGATTCAAAAAAAGCAAGATTCAATATCAAAAGAAGTGCAAGCAAGACCCATTATATCAAACACTAAATTAGCCCCCTTTTTTTATCCAAAAATTGTAATGTGCCATTAAGGTTTTATGAGAAAAAAAAAAGGATTATGGAAGAACGTTTAAATGTAAAATACTGTACAAGTTGCTGAGTATCTGAAAAATCAAAAGAAATAAATAAAGGTAGAATAGCTGGAGTTAACAAAATTCTCTACATTTATATCTATATAAAAAGAAAAATCTCCAGCATTTATGTAATATACTGTTGCAATAATTTGTCATCCTAAAAATAGATATATTTAAAGGAAATATAACACAACAACCACAAAAATGTATACAAAGTATAACAAATTAATAATAATAAATGAAAGTTATGAATGAAACTTTCTAATCTTCATATCACAACTTTCTTAGCTTGCATGTTCCTATTTACCCTCTAAGTGTTATCTGCATAATATATAATAATAATTACGGTAATAATAATAAGGCTTGTATTCGAGTCTGAAGATTAATGAGTATTTCCTGTGGCTATGCAGCCCCAGTCGTGACTTACATACAATTTTATTTTTAAAGAAAATGAATCTAAATGAAATGTTTCTTTTGTAGAACTAATTACAAACACAGTACTTAAGATCTAATTCTGCTTGTTACTCAGTAAGGTGTTTTAATTATTACATTATTTGTAGATGAAAAAAAAAGTTTGAGGATATTTTAGAGTAGAAAGGAAGGAACCAGCCAGGTACTTGCACATAATTGTTTAATATTTAGTGAGTGAGAAACAAGATTATCATAAATACAAAAAAATAGGGGGTATAAGCTTTTTAAATTATTTTTGTAAGCACAGTACCAGGTACAATTATAAACAGTTTGTAAAACAATAGTACAACAAATATAAGGCTTGTCTTCAAGTCTGAAGATTAATGGGGATTGCTGTATTTCCCGTGGCTACAACACATAATACACAAAAAATTAACTTGGTTAAACATATTGGAATTAGTTTGATTTACATCTGAAGATACTATAAAGAGATCACATCATCATCATCATCATCAGAATCCAAATCAAAAGTGGGTAGAAGCAGATATGAGCCAGAACAACCAGGACACATGGCAGCTTCATATTCAACTCGGGGCTTTAACTTGGACCATTTCCCTAGAGATATATGCTTCTTACAGCCATGAGGATGTGAGATAATCACGATCCATCTTTCGTCTTTGCATTTGACAGTAGGATAGTATTTAGCTACAGCATCAGACCAGTTTTCAATGGAAACATCAAGATATGCATCTAATTTCTTAACCAGACCCATATCACAAGATATGCAAAAAAATTGACAATAGTCACTATCTAAATTCCTTTCCACAATACTATTTCCTAATAAATTGACAACTGTATCTTCTCCCTCGTCAAAAAAGAGTGTACACTTGTATTTTGTTGCATCTTTGCAGCTCTTGAGCAAGTTTGCTGAGGTGAGTATTCTTATCATGCCCCATTCCTTGCTAGGGTTCTGAGAAGTACTGCATTTCAAACAGTAGCAATTGCGATTTTCATTAGTATTAATAAAGACTCCATCAATCTTGCCTGTTCCTTGTAAATAGTTTTCTTTTTCTGGAACTTGTACCATGACAACCAAGTCAGCTAAAGCGGTAACTAAATTAAACATTTCTTTATGTTGGTAACATGGTGGTAGATGACTGACTGAGAAGTTTTGCAAGTCTATAAATGAAGTGTGTTTAGTTCCTTTAGTGCAATTCAAGCTTTGAAGAGATGTCAGACATAGATCCATTGTATTCTTGAAGCATATGTCATTAACAGCCAAAAAATCTATAAAATAGACAACAAACAAATAATGTTCATCACAAATTGAAAAATGTAGATACTAAAAAGCTAAAAAAGTTTAATAAAAAGGTAACTTAAGTCAGTTAGCAACATTACAGAAGTCACAACAGGAGGAGGCACGGTGGCTGGGTGGTTAAGTACTTAGATTTTAAACATGGTATCCTGGGTTCAAATTTCATTGAAGATGAGATTTTGAATTTTAGGATTTTTAGTGAGTCAACAAAACTCTTATGAGTAACTGACTTTAGTTTGGGAAAGTAAAGGTTGCTGTGCTGGCCATATGACACCCTTCTCATTAACCATTCCAAAGAAACAGATGATCTTAACATCATCAGCCCTAAAGATCACAAGGTCTGAAAAGGGAACTTTGTTTTCTACTATAGCAGTGGGGTGGTCATGACCAGGTACAGCACTAGTTGTGAACCCAGTGATGTGTATACACACAGTTAAGGGAATTATGCATAGAATCACAATGAATCTTTGACTAAAAGGTAGAGTCTAAAGCTCGGATAAAAAGAAAATGATTCATGTAAAGAATTTGGAGTTAAATCTTTAACTATACATATACATATAATTTGGCTGTTAAACGTGATGCACATGGCCTACAAGTTCCTAACAAATATAACTTTTAATTGCCATAGAAAATCAATATGGCTAAGCTACTTTTACAGCCCAAAATGATGATGGTGCTGTTTTTTTTCTCTAACAGCTTTTATAAAGTAAAGACTGTTTAAAAGCAAAACTAAAATTCTCATGTACTCATAGGAGAATCATCTAAACATTTCAGGATTTCTTTTTATCTGCAACAGGAGGGCATTTTCAAAATTCAAGAATTTTTATGAGTATTTCCATCAATGATTAAAGCTTAGAAATTTGAAATGTGAATATTAAAAAGAAACAGAAATTTCTCACCAGAAGATGGATCACAGGTCTTGTTTTTAGTTGCCAGCTCTTTATTGGTATCATTCCCTGTACTAAAAATATAATAATACCAATATATATAATAAAATATAAAACTATGAAGTTTAAATATTTCAATAACATATTTTTTACAATAGATACACATGTACAATGAAATGCTTACAAAGCAATGATTACCATTTGTTTGGGATTTAAAAGAAAAATTCTTCAAATATTTAATATTCCTCTTCTTTGTTCTCATTTTACACGTCAGAGGGTTCAGATCATTAATCTTGTATCTGAGATGAACCACAAAGTAGTTTCAAGATCAGGCAGTTCTCCTTATAGTCTTATAGTTTTTCTTCTATAGAAGGATCTAGGGGACAGAGTCTATTCGGGTCTTTTCTAGTGATGCTCCACAAAGGCAGGATTTGCTAATCCTGACTTTTTGTATCATTCTGTTTAAAATTATCACCATTACAGAATAAACGCCCATGCTCAGCCTTCTTGATGACATCACTTATCAAACTGAACCATGCCCTCTTTGAATGCTCTATTTTAATTCACCTATGGACACTACACCCAACAGAACCAATATTCTGTGTAACAGTGCTGAACAGTTGAAAAAAAAAAAAAAAAGCTTAATATTTTTTGTTTTAATTGGCAAAGATTGTAAAAGAGTCTACATCTCAACAGAAAAAAATCTGGTTTGCACAGGTTTTTTACATAACAAATTTTTGATTTCATATAATATATATTTAAAATTAATTATTTGATGTGGGAAATGATTTCCCATAAGTTATTGAGGAAATTTTTTTTAAGAATATTTATATTAGGCTGAGACATTTCCCATTACTTACACTTCCAGCTATGACAACCTTGCAGAACCTATGCATCAAACAAATGTTACAAATGTATTTCAATGAAACACAAACATAAATTTAAAAAATTATATTTAATAATTGAAATTTAAAAAAAATAAAATTATATATACCTATTATTCTCTTTTGAAGATTCACAATAAGGGGGGCAATCCATCTCTGCAAAAACTGAAGCAGCTGTAAAAACAAAACAAAAAAAACATATTTTGTTTTCTATTTTCTTTAGTTATTTTTAAGACCATAGCTAAACACTGAAGACTGCTTTGTTTGGGCCAGAATGGGTTTCCTGAGTTTTCTCAGTTGAACATCTTAGGATATATCACTGCAGAATGAGCCACTTTCAATACCCAGTCCTTCCCTGGTAAAATTGATATCCGCCCTCACTCCATTAAAAACCAAATCACAGGGGGTTTTCACCACTGAATGATGTTCATCATATTCCACCCATTTTTTTAAAATTGGAGATATCGTAATTTAAATTCATAATCCCAGTTTGAAAAAAAAAAAATCAATTTTTACTTATAAATTACATATATATAATAAACATTATTTACAGCTATAAGAATCTAGTCTGGTTCCAAACTTTCGATGTTTACAGAAAGGTCACAGTAACAATAATAATAATAGAGCCTTATAGGATATATAGACTTATAACACGACTTATAATAACCACCAGATTTTGAATAGATCATGTCTTCTAGATGTACTCTGTATTATGCAACTAGATTCATAGCTAATTCACATGTTATTCTCCTTTGAAATAATATTAGTCTTAATCCAGCCCTCTGCCAGCAGGAAAAAAAAATGTGTGCTTGTCTTATCTTATAAAATACAGCCATTAAAAAAAAGATGATAACATCTCACGCCCCATGCGTGCTAACTAATTACTTAAATTCTAACAAATCATTGGTTGTCCTGGCTGATTCAGGCATTCAGTTTGTAACCTAACTCACATGACTGTACAAGACGGATAAAAAATGGACCTCTCCCCTTCAATACTGTGGCTATGTTTATGGACTGTGTAGTCAATGGCCTGGGGTGCGCATGTGTGCTATTATTAGTGTTATGTGTTAACCTGATGGTTGCGGTTGAGCCTTGAAGTTTTTTCTTAGTGTTACATACACAATAATGTGTTAGGCATATAATATACATAGACATCATACTATCATAGACATACAGTACTAGCCTATTCAGCCAGTGCCATACACTAAACAGAACTATGGTGGCATTGTGCGTATAGGAAGATAGACCGAACATGGTATCAAGGGAAGGGGTGTAGATAGAATTTAGAAAAAAAGAGAATGGGGTAGTTCCGGATTTCTTCTCAGTCACGTGGTTGTGTTGTTTACATTAATGCCCTCATTGATTTCATTGTAATTTAAAAATGAAAATAGTCTATATCTAGACATCTTTAAGTAATCAAAACTATGTTATAATAATTCACTATTATTTATATCTAGACATCTTTAAGTAATCAAAACTATGTTATAATAATTCACTATTATTTATGATTATTTAGTAGGTCTACTGGATCTAGGCTAGCGCTAAATCTAGATCTACATCTTATCATAGGAAGATATTGCCATTAGTGCCATGCATAGGACCACAGTCACGTGACTATTTATAAAGTAGGTCAGAGATTCGGAACTACCTCATTTAGCATTTTAGAGGCGAGTTCGCCATTTTGAAAAAAGGTACAACAACAAACCAGATGAATATACCTCTCAAAATCATTAATAAAAGTACTCCTGAGGTTTTAAA
>JADKLZ010071522.1:2597773-2628264 GCA_021533235.1 Biomphalaria straminea | reverse complement strand
CAAAATATTTTAATTTTTTAAGCAATATTTAGTGGTGAACTTTGTCAAATGCATTAGAAAATGCAAATAAAAATTGCATCTATTTTCTCATTAACTTCTCTCTTGGAATAATCATCAATAGTAGTTGCAATATCAAACTGTAAGAGCCCTCAAACAATCAAACGTTGAGTTAAGTTTCAAGAGGCACATTTTGTTGGTATGAAGCGAGGACATTATGTTTATATAAGTGATTTATGATGTGGCTACAAATGTATTTTATTTTACAAGTATCAACACAGTTACTCCATCAAGTTTTGGTGGTACCAGTACCAGATATACAGGATTCTACTTTATAAAACTAAGTTATAACTTTCTGATATATGTTTGCAATTTAAAAAATGAATGAAATATCATATAGATCTTTCATGACTGTATTTAATGCATTCAAGTAGAATTTTAAATTATATGCATAAACTTCTTTGTCATTACTTTATTAATACAGGTATTCATAAATGAATTAAATCTTGCATGAGAACTTAACTTTACTCTAAATTGAAATTAGCATAAAACATATGGCTATCTGTAAGTGATTATATAACATATACATGTAAACTTTTCATATTCTTTACTGTAATATATATATATACATATTGAAAAAAAAAAAACAAAAAAACTTCAAGTATTATAAAGTATTGGAAAAATAGTGAGTTTATCTTTAATTAGTTTGTATATTAAGTCATAAATTTTTTTTTTAAGTATTTGACTCTACTACACTTAACAGACAATAATATCAGTTGACAAACTTTTACTATTGTAGTATTTAGATATCATGTATTTTGAAGATATTATAATGCAATGAAATATCTCTGGAAAAACAACAAAAGAACAGCAAGCATACTTAAAAATAAATATAAAAAATACAAATATACAAAACTTCATGATCAATTTTAGAAGAAATTGTGAATATATTGTTATATACATAGACGAGGTTACCATCCCATCCACTTTTACTAATCATCATCACTATCCTCGTCATCATCACTACCGTCATCATCATCATCGCTGTCATCATCATCGTCGTCATCAAAATCAGGTATGATAAGCAAGGACCCTTCAGAGCCCGGGCAACTTTCTGCAATGAATTGTAGCTGTGGTTTCAGTGAGCACCACTGACCTAACAATATATGTTTTTTTGCTGCATGGGGATGGCAAATCATAATTAACAATTTCTCTTTTTGACATTTGACAGTTTTATAAAATTTATAATAAGCGTTGACCCATTTGTCTGATAAATCATCTACACAGGCTTCCAACTTTTCTAGCAACTTCATATCGCAGGTGTAGGCGAAAAATTTGCACACTCCTTGTTTGTTGCTGACATAATTATCACCATACAAAATCTTAACATCCTTGGCCTCTTCATCATTAAAAAAAACAGTACACTTAATCTCCGAAACAACAGAACAAGCGGTCAGAAGTTTTGTTGACGTTGCAATTAAAACTTTGCCCCACGATTGGCTGGGATGTTCTGATGATTCACAGTGTCGACAGAGGCAGCTAGTGTTTTCTCTGAAAATAAAAACATTGTCCACTGTGCCAGTTCCTTGGCAGGAAAAACCAGTATTGGTGAAAGGCAGCTGTATCAATACTGCTAGATCAGCAGCTGCATGTATCAAAGAAATCATTTCTTCTTTTTGATAACTTTTTGGCAAATCATCCATTGAGAATGTCTTAAGATTTTTCAATTTAGAATGGTCTCTTTTGCAGATGACAGTGGTAAGGTCAGCCAAACAGTTATTAAATCCTGATTGTAAGTTGATCCCATCGTCATCTAAAAATAAAGAAAAAAAAGAATTGTTTAAAATGTTATTAAATTTAAATGTGAATATCATGAAAACAGAATATGTTGTGATATATGTCAATTTTAATTCTGTTCATTAAAATTCAACCAAATTGTACTTCTAGCATGAAATAATTGTGAAATTTCATCTTACGCCTCTATAGGCTAAGTATTTTAGGCTTCTATTAAAAAAAATAAATACATAAAAACATTTATTTCAACCAAACTTTTCTCACCACCATGCACAAATATCTTACAATATGTACTATGATGTAAACAAAAAAAAAAGGGTCAAGCATGTAATTTGAAATGCCAACATGATTGACTAACAAGGGATGTAACTTGCAATAAAGGGAAACTCCAATGGTTTTTCAAATTTGAGTTATTGATTTATTTAAATTCTGCGTAAAAAGTTACAATAGTAAACATTTTACCATTTCTTATTTAAATGCTTAGAAATATTTATATTTAACAAATTAGACAGCAAATTCTTGACATCTAAAAAAACCCGGGTTTCTTTGAGGTTTTGTTGTTAGGTTAGGTATACATCACTTCTATCAATAATACTGAAAAGGAAACTAGATTTAACAATCGTATCGTTTCTTTCTTACAGTAGCTGTTAGGCTTAGTGACGGCCTAGTCCAAAGATATGGCACAGTTATACATATATATAGGTCAAGTGGTGTCACTAGGGGGGTGCGTCCCGCACCGGTGACACCCGATAGGGGGTGACACCTGAGTGGAAAAAATGCACTTTTCCAAAACAATAAAAAAAATAATTTTAAAATGTGACAGAAGCAAGATCTTAAAGCATAGGAATGGTTGAATAAACTTTTTCTTAATGGGGAAAAACTATTGCAAAATTTTCTTATTTGACAAACAGTGGACATGACCACAGTGGGAAACTGTTGAGAACACTGAAGAACATTTATCAGGCTTTCAAATTTGAAACATTTTGGCTGCCGGATTTTAGCTAAAAAAATTGACGAGAAGTCATTGCTATGATTGAGGTATAGACTTAAAGATTGCTTACTATTGCATTGTTTCTAGCAAAGCAAATGTTGGTTTATGGTGGCGAATTGAAGAAGACTTTTCATTAAATAATGGATTTTTTTCTTGGGATTGTGGAAATGTTATCCAAATATGACCCAGTGCTGAAGGACAACGATGGAAAAAAAGTTACTTCTAAGCATGTACCAAAACTCAGAGAATTTATAAATATTTTAACAAATCACTTAAAGGATATACTTATCAGAGACATAAAAACTGCAAGGTACTCTGGTATCATGTAGTATTGTGTACCTAAAATATATCTATGAAGTTGTAAGATATATTAACAGTAGCAATGGCAATGTTGAAATCACAGAAAAGTTGTAGGATATTCTTCTTTATGTGGAACAAAAAGCTGATGGTATTCTGATAATTTAAAACACCTGGAAAGTATTGATACATGAGCTTAGGGATATGAAAATGCAGCTACAATGTCAAGAATTCGAGTGCATGCAGTAATAATGAAGAACAGAAAAGAAATTTCGTTTACCTAAGCCATCTGGTCAAGATTATAAAACTTCGAATTGTACATTTTCTCGGTTTTCTAGAAAAACGGTTTTCTTTCTTTGCCGCTGTTACTAATTGATGTGCTAGTTTAATTAATGTACAACTCACTGGTGTGCTCATCATGTTGCTGTTAGACTTATGAAAGAACGCCAGCGAAAATCTTTGCCTCTCTGAAAATACAAACACTAGAGGAGAGTGCAAAGACCAATGCCAGCTGTCTATGAATACATGCAAACCTTTCAATGCTTGACTTTCTTGTTGGCAGATGTACTTGAGAATAAGTCAACAAAAAAAGAGTACCTTCAAATTAAAGTTTTAATTATTGCCAAAGTGATAGCTAAGCTAGAGCAATTAAACATTTACTTTACGAAATATGTGACAAGTTTGCTCAAAATGTTATTGAGATAACTTTTGATAAATCAATCTAGCATCTTACTGCAACAGAAAAATAAGTTTTAACAATATGAAAAATATGAGGAAAGTAACATTAAGATACCGGATTCACTATTTAAATAGAGAACAAGAGGTTAATACTAAGTGCATCAATCTCTTTTATACTGAGCCAGACAACAAGATATTTGAACAGCAATACCAAAACTAGAATTCAGTAAGGTTTTGAAGGACCTCAACGAATCTCTACCAGCCTTTGATTTAAACCTTTAACTTTTTCTTGCCAAAGGCATGTCTACGTGGCGCATGTGAAAGAAACTTTTCAAAACTAAAGTTAATTAGCAACTATTAATAACTTTTGATAAATGAATTTCTAATCAAGCAATTCAGTCTGTTGAAAACGAAGTCACAAAATATATTGTGTTTACTAAGTCAAGAAAAAATGTAACATTTTCATCCAAGCCTATCACTCTCCCTAGAAGAAAATATACTGTGTGTCATACTGATTGAAACAAACTGGTCAGTGTAAGGCTAGTCTAGAGTGCATGTAGTCGGTCATGACAAGTCAACCAAGTGATAGTGTTTGTTGTGTGTTGAGATGTCAGGTGAGAAAATACACACTGCCGTGGTTAGTCACGCATTTAAATCTCCTTTTAATACGCATTTGGTTCTTTGCTTACAAGATCCTAGGTGTAACCGTATAGATGGTGATATATTTCGTGTACAAGAATGTAAACCTTGTTGTTGGTCTCCTGTTATAAAATGAGTCAATAGATTAAATTAATAGGTTAGTGTGACGTCACATAGAAACCTGGTGGAAGTCTGACTGTTTTAGATGTGCAGAAAAATTGCATCAGAAAAACATCAATTACTTAGTTATTATTGCAAATTATATTATTCTTTTTTATTTATTATCTGTGAAACAAAACACATATCAAAAAATGTCAAAACCATAGGAGTTTCCCTTTAAGTTCATGCTATTTACCAAATTCTAGGAGTGAAACTAATGTAAGAGCCCATGAATGTCAATATCATAAATTTTGTCATTGATGTGAATTAAAAAAAAAAAAACAACTTTACAACAATTATCAGGTTTTAAATTTAATGATAATAAATAACAAAAAGGCAGACATGCCTACACTCAAGACCAAGAATGTGGAACATTCAGGTTGAAAAATTCAAATTTTGGACGATGTAGAACATAAGCTCATTTATGCTCATCAGCCATATTGCGTGCAATAAATAAACTTTAGTCCACCTAGATCTAGAGTAGATCTCTAAATTCTCAGGACTTGATTTAGATGTAAGATGTAGTTAGACCACATTATAATAGATCTAATCTAGTATTCAAGATTAAGATCTAGATAGACTACATATCTGTAAAGCTAGATTCATAATTCTAATAATTATAATTATAACAAAGTATAATCCATATCCTTAATAACTTAAAACTTATTTTTATTTATCATTTTCTTAGGAACCAGATAGGTTAGATCTAGTTACATTGTCGGAAAAAAAGATGATTTAAATGGAGAAAAAGGTGACATTTGCACTTATTAAATAAGACTAATCTAGATCTAGAGTAATCAGGACCAGATCTACTAAGTTTAGATAAACCATTCATACAGATGCCTAATTGTGGAGTATGTGCCCTGGACTATCATTCGATCTTTTAAAATTAAAAACTAAAGTCTAAAATATTGATATTCAAACTTCATACAAAAGTCTGCAACTAATGCTAGCCAAAGTTGCATAGCACTATTGATGAGATTGTTTAATAAAGAATTTTGAACTGTGGTACTCTTGAAATGGATGAAAGCACTGACATAAATGATACTGTAATTGTATTTAATTATTGGCTTTTCAGTTTTACTAAAAGAAAGTCATGACCAGAATTTAGGTGTAAGTTAAAAAATTTTTTTTTAAATGAATAATAAAAAAACTGAGCTAAGGAAATGATTGTAAGAGAACAACTGATAAGCTTATGCTTTGGCTAAATAAAAAAAGATAAAGTTGGTTTTAAAAGTTTGTATTAAAATGTAAAAGAAAAATTACCAGACAAATCTTCCACCTGCTTGATTTCTGTCTTTGCCTCTTTTCCATTGTTCCCACTGTCTTTAAAAAAAAAAATTTACATTACATTTACAAATAAACTTTTTAAAATTGTGGTTAAAATAGCTATTATTCAATCCCTATCATCTAATTCTCTACATAAGGCTTACAACATGTATTTTGAGGGCCAAATGTGTATTTTTACCCAGGAAAGGCTAAAAATCATTCAAGTACATAGCATACAAAAAATGCAGCAATCCTAATGTTAACACAGCATAAAGTTGTATTATACATTTTGTACATTTGTCAAAATAAAACTTGGACGCTGACTGCAGAGCTAGAGAGAATGATCCTAGCAATGGAATTGAAATGCTACAGAAGGATCCTAGGCATAACATTTAAAGACCACATCACAAACCAAGAGATTAGAGACAGGGTTACTGCAGCGATCAGACCCCATGATGACCTGCTAACCACTGTGAAGAAACGAAAGCTTAAAATGTATGGCCATATAACAGTAACAAGATCTTTGGGACTCACAAAGACCTTCCTCCAGGGAACAGTACCAGGAAAAAGAAGAAGAGGCAGACAGAGAAAGTGGTGGGAAGACAACATCAAAGAATGGACAGGCCTACCATTGAAAGAGGTTTTAAACAGGGCAAAGGATAGAGAGGAATGGAGAAAGATGGTCTACAAGTCTTGCTATCCATCAAACTAAGGGATAGGTAACAGGTAATCAAATTAAATTCCAGTCATCACTGTCCAGAGTTTAGAAAATTGAGTGTTCACAAGCTGACTAAAAACATATACAGATCTAGAATGCAGCAGAACTTGTGCTATTGTATAAATTCAAATTTAAAGCTATCAATTATCTTCACTGATACGGCCCAACAGAACCAAGATGCTCAAAGTGGCATATCAATCATCTAAAGCCAAACAGAACCAAGATGCTAAAGTGGCATATAAATCATATAAGAAACCATCAAAATCTCTCAAAGGGTGTTTGGGCTTTTCTTCAATGGAGATTTATTTTTCAAAGAGTTTGAGAATTGTTGTCCAAAGAAATTTTCAGCTTTTCATCTAGAAATTTAAAACATCCCTAGTGCTGGCTTTAATTTTTTTTTTCTGTCAAATTTACGCTAAGTAGTGCTGTAACAGAAGTACATTCATTGAGAACAGCTGGGTGTGATAAATCAATGACTGAAGCATGCTAAAGAGATCTTAAGCCACAAAGGACAACTAATAAAGTGCATCTGATTTTTCATTGGAAAAGGTTGTAATTTAGATGAAGTTTTCAATTTTGGCAAAAGACTGTGTTCACTGCCTTCTTAGCAGTAACTTAAGTCTGTATGACTTTGTTGGGTTACTGGCATGGATTAGGATGTAGGACAAATGACAGTCACTGTGACTGTGGCAGCCTTTTTGACAAAAAAGCAGGCATACACAACCATGATTTAACAAACTCTCACTTGTGCCTATTGGATTTTAGCTGTGTTTTAAGTGCTGCTTCACCCATGTTTGAAATGATATTTGTTTTTTATAACGACAACAAAAACAAAAAGCTAAGATTTGAAAATCTAGATAGATTTGTACAATTTGTACAAAATCTAGATCAAATTAAATTTACAAGGCATCTACAATAGAAGGTAGATTTCCAACATAAAGCCGATAAACATTTAGATATATGCCTTTTAGAATTTATTTTTTTAAAGAGATCAAGATAGATTTAAATCTATATTTACATGCCACTGACTTATTACAGTAAATTAAGTATTGCAACATACTATTTTAGTTAAAATTTGCCATATTATTTTTAATTAAATGAAAGCTGACAATGCCGATTTTTTTTTATTGCAAATAGGATTGGCATTTTCCATATTGAATGGCACACCAAAATTACAATTTTGTCTTTTTTTCAGAACATGTTTTGAGTTTTCAGGATATTTTAATAATTTCAGAAGATATCCAGGAGCTCCTGGAAAATATGGAGACAGCAGCCTTTGAAAGTGCGGGCCCTAAGACCGGCCCTGTTATTAGATCTATATTCTATTAGACTTATACTCAATAATTCACTATAGCCATGAAAAGTTGGCCCACATCTATAAATAATATAGATCGCGTGTATATATACTCAATCTAGATATTATAATAGATCTAAATGTCTAAATCTAATCCCATTTGAACTCATGAAACTCAGCAGGCAGGTTTCAAATTAGAAAAATCTAGGGGCCATCGTGACAATAGAGCAAAAATTAATAGCACATAGGGGCTGGCCATCATGATACTTTTCAAAAGCTGGTGAGCAGCCATTGAAATCTAGACATTCTATATAATCTAGATCAAAAGTATTCAAATTAAAGAAACTAGATATCTTCATCTAGAATATATCTATCAAGACTGATTCAAATCACACTACTTACTGGAGTCCAGAGTAAGATTTAGACTTATAAGACAATACAGTTACAAAAAAAAAAAAAAAAAGAGCTTTAACTGTGTCAAAACAAATATTATTTTGAATTATTGTTTTCCCCCAAAGAAATATGTACAATTTCAGATATTTTGCTAGAAAATTAGATCAGAAGAAATTTTCTGAAAACTCCCATCACTGAATAAATTCTTTACGAAGGGCTTATCTCCCCTTAACTGGGAGAGTTTATTTTTTTCTATGTTCTATATAAAAACAATGTTCTTGTGTTGTCATTGATCATGACTTTGTATGCAAAATGTGATGCTGATTAGATGTGTAGAATTGGTCCCAAAAATTGAAACATACTAAAAATATACAAAACTAGTTAATATTTAATATTTGTAAAATTCAATATCATATAGAAGTCCATGATGAGATGACTACACTGATAGCTAAAGAAAACCAAATCTTACTATTCAAACAGTTATGAAGGGCTAACGTCAGACAAGGTTCTTCAAGATCAGTTATGACAATGTCATTGGTGCACATGTTCGACTTTATAAAAAGACCTGAAAAAAATATTTATAATAAGAAATACAATTTTATGAAGCTAACATTTTTTATTTTCTTTAAATATTAGGGTTTTACTTGAACAACCTAAAACTATGTTTTCAGAATTTCTTATATTATATGGCATTAATTTTTAGACTAAATGACTGCTACTTTTATAAAATAAGTTACTAATACAACTAGAATTATTAATTGATAGTATTACATAAAAATTTTTTTTCTTGTTGACAGTCCTAAAGTAGTAAACAAATAATATTTTATATAAATAAAATCCAATGGACTCTACAGAAGATAATTTTCATGATATTACTTTAAAATTATTTCTGTTTTTTAGAAAATAATGGTCAATCTCCAATAAAATAATATTTTATACAGCATTGTGCAATGGAACTATGAAAGCTTTGACTCTAAGCATTCTTTTATTCTAATAATCTAAATATGTACAAATATGTCAAAACAAACAAAATTTTGAGGAGGGAGGGGCTTATTTGTTGCTGTCACACACAGGCTCTTGGGGTGTCAAATATGTGACAGGGCTTTCTTGATGAGGTGTCAATGTCTCAAGAATATTAGATATTAACTGTAAATATAAATTTCTTTAGCGATTCAAATAATGAAGATCCTTCAATTTAAATACATAACTATAATTCCTTAAAACCAGCTAAAACAAATCCCATAGTTCTTAGTCGAATACACACTCTAATCACATTATCAGATGACGCCAGAGCTATGATGCCAGAGCTCTTCCGGCTTTATTCAAGAAAAATGGTGGAGCTAATTACTAAAATTACTTCAGGAAAAAAATTTAAATTTAGATGCAGCTAGACTGCTTTGTGACAGTCATAAATATTTTTTTTAATTTAACTTTTTTTTCAAAATCTTCTATAATCTTTGTGGCACATTTTTTTTATGCTAATATTTTTTGTGGAATAGTGAAAATTAATAGACATATCTTCTGTGAGTGATGGATTTTTCATGTTAAGGGGTAAGTGTGATTAACCTAGTTGTTATGCAGACCTGTCTATCTCTATGCAAAATGTGTATTCATTGAACAAAACCTAAAAAAAAATTAATGCACATGTACGAAATTAACCCATCATATTACACATTTCGAATCCTTCTCTAGACTAGCTTACAAGAGGCCATAGTGGTCACGCTAAGAAGCCATAGGGGGTGGGGGTGGCAGGAAAAGTGTCAGATCTATATGCTGATTCTAATGCATAAAGGAAAAAAAAATATATCAAAGCGCTATTAATCCAAAACACATTGTAGAGTCTAGATTATTTATTATACAGGAATAGATCTAGAGTCAAGACTACAACCTATAGAATCTAGATAAAACATTATGTTACAATTCTACACATTCTGGATAACATCTTATTTATTATGATCCAGATGGATGACATCTAATTCTAGATCCTTAGATCAATGAAGGTTGGCCTATGAAAGTTTGGAGTAAGCCTACAGGTGTAGAGGATCCACAGGATCGTATAGCCCGCACATGAAATCATAAAGATGTTTTTAAATGAGGCATACATAAAAGAAAAAAATAAATAAAAAAAATGAAGGTTTGAACACTTAATTCTATTTCTTTTTTTCTTGGAAATGGTTAGACTTATGAATAAAAAGGAAAATATGGGAATTATGTATTTGCTGCATAATAGTCCTGTTTTTTTAAAACAAATTGAAGTTTACTTGTGGTAGGATCGGTACACCTCACAGACAATATTTTTTTTAAAATAAAAAACTTGCGGACATTGCTAAAACTTGACGAACACAGTATATTAAAGTTATATAAAAATCAATAATATAATCTTAAAATTCTTTCCTTTAAGCATTTTTCTTTTACAAAAGTTAAGAACAATCAAATCTTTGTCACTTTTCCACACTCGCTCAAGCCTTTCTCTGTTTATTATTGATGTCACAAGTTGCACCCTCTCACTTCCCCTACTAGTCTAAATCTTCATGTTGAAATAATTTTTGTAGACCTCTTCCCCCTGATTCCATTAATATCCATGTTACATCTGCTATTTTTTCCCTAGCTGCAAAACAATGTCTATGGTCAAGCCTTTTTTGATAGGGGAGAATGTTTTGTTTTGGGATCATCATTTCAGTGATAGCAAGCTTTCTTCCCCCCTCCCCCTCTCATTTGTTAATTAGCCAAGTGTAGATGAACGTCACCTAACACCAAGGTCACACCTGTTGTAAGCCTACCTACCTATAGTCCCTATCTGGTAATTGAAGCTTTTAGTGTCCCTTCCCTCTCTTCTTGAGGGCTATACAAAAAGAGCCTCTGCCCTCCAATCAGGAGAATGACCCACTTCCCACCTTTTTTTTTTATTAATATTGACAGTTTCACCCCTCCCCTTTCAATTTCCATATTAGAACCACTTGGCTGAAAGTTTGCTGGTTTATTTATATTAAGTTCTAGTTTACATTATTGTATACCCCCCCCCAAACAAAAAAATAAAAAAATTTAAGGACATTGAAGCGCATTATGAATTTATAACAGTGTCCACAATCTCTTATTTTCTAAAAAATGTACACAGACGCAGACACCCTTATTTATTTTAATTTAGCTCTATGCACAGCTTAGGTCTGTTTTCCTGACTATTTATAAGCCAAATATATCAGTTTCTATTGGCTGAGGCCATACGAGGATTAAAAAAACCCATTATGCCTTGACCAACTTTCTTCTCCCCACCCCTAAAAAAATATGGAAATTTCAATACCTGTTCACTTTGAACTCAACCTGAACTCAGATGTCAAAGGAATAATTAAACCAAATGTGTCAGAACAGTAAAGAAATGGGGCATGCTTAGCAAAAACAATAAAAATATTGGAGATAAGAAGGAAAATATAGTGAACTGTCCGCGAGGTGAAAGTGTTCAAACTATGAACTTTACCTAAATTAGGTCACTGACTGTTAGACTTCTTCTATGTTTGCATGATTAATTGTGTGTTAAGGGTAAAGGTCTTTTTTGTTTGTTTATTTATTTAATGAATTTCTAATACAGATTATCTCTTGTAGTCTAGCACAGGCTAGGATGGTCATTCTTACCAAATTAGCTGAATCCTCTTTACTCTCTATATAAATCAGGATCTATGTAGAATATTCTAGAATCTAGTTGGTCTAGATCTAAGCATTCAATGTATCAAGCTCACTCCAAATATTTGCCTATATATTGTCTATAAAAAAAAAGAACAAACAAACAAAAAAGATTATTAACACTGATGCCCAAAACTGGTTGTTTTAAATATAATTCTAAAATTCTAATTTTATACAAACGCATTATTATTTTTTTTTTTTGGATGGAATAAAACAACTTGGCGTATGAGTCAAATAAATAAATAAATTCAAGAAAAAAAACAGAACAAATATTGGCGGGTTCGTTAGCATAGACTTAGCTAACCCAAAAATATAGATCTACAGTATATATATATATATATATATATATAAAAAGTCTTAACCCAATGACTATGATTATGAAGAGGTAAAGACAGATCTAAGTCAAAGTCATCCAGGAAACAGGAAAAAAAACAATCCCCTGACAAATTTTTTTTTCTTACATGAAAAGACAGATTGGGTTAGAAATGACAGAATCATTGGAAAATGGACATGCCTACGGATATAAATTGCATATAATATATGTGTTACAATTAGTATCAGCCATTTTAAAATCTTGATTTTATGACACATACTTTGATGCTATAAACATTAGATGGCCAATAAAAACCAAAATAAATCCTGTTTTTTTTTTAATGTTCTGAATTTTGTGTTATAAACTTATACATAGCGCATGTACATGATGCTAAGAGATATTAATAAAAGGAAATGGGAAGGTATAGAATGTTTATATGGTATAGTATTTTAAAATTAAAATGTCTTGGCAGGTAAAAAAAAAAGGGGGGGAAGGGGGCGAGAGAGAAAAAGCCACACTGTATCAAATGTGACATCAGCCTCAAATATATAGAGTCAGTTGTGCTTCATAGACATATGGCGCAGAGTCTATAAAATTATTATTTTTTGTTTTGCCAAAAAGCTCATAATGCGTGCTACAAAGACACTCTTTTAAAACAGATGATAATGTTATTCTACCTACACCTCCTTTCCCCGGCTGTCTTCTTACGCAACTCCACTTTCCAAAATTCACACGTTTAAAGTGTAACAATTTCAAGACTCAATCCAAGCGCAGACAAAAAAAAAGTCAGTGATAGCACAACATTGGCTTGGGGAGGGCGGACCTATCTACATAATCTATAAGTATAAGTAACACAGTTCACAAGCTAACATAGCTTTTTAGGGCTTTATATCTCAAAAAAAAGCTTCAAGACCTAAATTCCTAAGTAAGTACTGTGCAGTAATATGCAAGTGTATCAGTTTCTAAGCAGAGATGGAAGATATGGAGGGGCACCCTCGATATGGAGCATGTGAAAATGACTAAAATATGTCTGTGTTAACATGGCATAAAAAGAAAATGATACAAATAACAAAATTTAAAAATTATAACACTTGAAACACCATACTTTTCACAAAATTTTAAGAATATAACACTTTAAAAAAGCAGTCTATACCACTCATCAGACTCATGTGTTTTAGAGTTTCTTATGATGTTCGATTCTTGAAGGTAGTGGTAAAATGAAGTTTGAAACTTTAAGCTTTTGAAAGCATTGACCTGACCCGCTTTAACATCAAATTTAACTTCAGAATACTTTAGATCTAGTCTAGTAATATAGAATTCATAGTTCAGAGTTCATAGATATACAATCATTTTTTTCCTAGGTCTAATTCTATAACTATATAAATATATATAATATATATATAAATTTTATAAAAATTCAAACAAAAAATGTCAGCAACTGAGCCTCACTGGTAAGTTCAATTGATGTCAGTTACTCTAGATTTAGCCTGTCTATAATAATATTAATAGTAGATTAGATATATTAGTATTAGTTTTTAGATACAATTTGACCTAGAACTAGAATTAACTAAATATCTAGACTTAGACTCTAGTTATAGTTGAGCTGGGGTGTGTCTCGCGAGCTAAGCGACTGGGCGAGGCAATAACTCGTCATCTTTCTTGTTCCATGTCAACAAATGAATGTTATCTCAAAACGATACAAAAAAAAATCATAACTTTCTAACTGTTTCAGTCATTTAAGATACAGTCATAATTTATATCAGTGATGCCCAACCTTATTAGGCATGCGGGCCCTTTTAAGGTTTGGCCTTCATGTCGCGGGCCATATCACCAAAAAAAAAGTTTAACCAAAACCAACTTTTGAATATCTGGCTGCATAGAGGAAACACTAAGTAGGACCACTGAATCTGGATGTTCATCCGTGAGGCAATCAAGTAAAATGGTTTTAGCCCGTTTAATTATTGAGAAAGTTTGTTCAAACAAATAAGTGCTTGTAAACATTGTGATCATCCTTAGCGCTTGTTGTCAAAGATTTGGAAAAGTTTCTGCAGGTAACACAGAGTTAACGTCAATAGTCTGCATCACTTGAAATTCGTCAAGCAGGAATGTCTGGCTTTGTAAGTCAATAAGTTCCAGTTGCAGATGGGCACTTGACACATCGGCAGCAAACAAATTTAAAAAAAAAAACTTATTTCATTTTTTAAATTACAAAAATCCACAAATCTTTTTTTATCCATCAAAAGTTACAGAAGCTGGATCATTCTTTCTTCTGGAAAAAGACAATTAGCTGCTTATCATTTTGTAGAGTGGTACAGGTTGGAAAGAGGACAAGATTCATCTTTTCCGCCAGTTGATTGCTATTGTGTTTGGATATCACATATGTCTACATACACATGCGAAATCAATTTGTCGTTCCATTGTAGTTTGGTGTTGAGTTCATTTAGAAGTGATGTGATGTCGCATAAAATAGCCAAATCCCATAACCATGTGGGTTGTTCAGTTGTGGAACTTGTTTTAATTTTTCAGTTAAAAATATTTCAGTTTCGTGTCTCAAATAAAAACGGTTTAATACCTCACCTTTTCTAAACCAGCGCACATCACTCTGAACATTTTCATATTCGTACTCATGATTTGATAAAATTTACTGTGTTGATAACTGTAATCATGGTCCAGATTCAAAACCTTTCCACAGAAAGGATGATACAATGAAGCCGCATGGGTTAAGTTCCATTTGACTAAGCAACTTTTTAAATAACTCTTGCTGTCAGTCTGTTTTGATATGCAACCATATTGCTATCGCATACTAATTTATTTAAGGAAGAGCAAGGTCCTCTATGATGGTTGACACTTCTTTGAACAGGTCCTCTCAATTCGTAGTCCATACATGATCCTCATAGCTGCTAACTACTTTGTTGTATCAAAATTGCTGTTTGTACCGCGAATAAATACCAAGAATTGCGCGGTATCCGTTATCTCAGTGGACTCGTCAGCGGCAATAGAAAACATTTCGAATTCTGCTGCTCTGTCTTTTAATTGTAAATGAAGATTTTCACCCATATCTTTCTCTCGCCTTGTAATTGTCATACAAGAAAGGCTGACAGCTTTTACTGCATTATTAGTTTTGCAGCTATTGAAAAAAAAGCTTATGTTCTTACAATGAAAAAAGAGTTAGCAAGAATAGAAGAATACCTAACATAAAGATGAAATTCACCAAAGAGAAAGAGAGTGAGATTAAGAATCCTAACTTAAAGAGAATATTTTATCCGAAATTCATTTTTTTTTTACATTTTGTTCCAATGTTTTGGCGGGCCGGATAGAAGTACGTCTCCGGCCCGCAGTTTGGGCATCGCTGATTTATATAGATTCTATTTGCCTTCATTCCTTGATGAAAGTACTGATGTGACATCGTCCGCTAGACTGGCCATCATTGCCAAATATAGCAAAGGAAATGAAATACACGAAGAACTAATAAAATTAGCAACTTTACCAACGACAACAACAGAACAGGTGCAGATATATGTCAAACTGTTGTGACTGAACTCAGAAATGCAGGTGTAGATCTAAAAAAAATAAATTCTGTTACAACTCCAAGTATGACTGAAAAAGATGCAGGTTTCATTACTTTGTTTACAGGACATGTTTGTTGGACACCCACTAATAACTTTTCACTGCATTGTGCACCAACAAGCCCTTTGTTCAAAAAACAGCTAAAAAAACATTATGAAATGTGTAACAAAAACTGTGTAAACTTCATTACTGCCCGTGATTCGAATAAGAGAAAATTTGAACAGCTGCTAAATGAAGTTCAGTCCAGTTACTTTGGCTTATTAATGTACAACAACGTACGTTGGCTAAGCCAAAAGTTCATGATACTACCGGCAATGATGGTCAGAAAACATTGTTTTTAGAGATAATTGGCACAACTGCTGAACAATTTGCACTGTGTTTTGAACAATTTCGAAAATTCGAGTACACCTC
This sequence comes from Biomphalaria straminea, assembly GCA_021533235.1. Classification (NCBI taxonomy): domain Eukaryota; kingdom Metazoa; phylum Mollusca; class Gastropoda; family Planorbidae; genus Biomphalaria; species Biomphalaria straminea. The sequence goes on along the minus strand of JADKLZ010071522.1, from coordinate 2,612,069 downwards.
CAAATTTATAAAATATCGAGATACAGTAGATTTTGAAACTCTGGATTTGACCATGTTTTTTTGGATGGGATTACACGACTTTGAAATGCAACTTGTTGAGTTTCAGTCCAGCGCAATTTGGAGACAGAAATTTATTGATTTACGAATACCACTTGAATTAATTGAACATGAACGGTTAAATGGATCATTAGAACCTCAGATATTAGCTGAAAATGAGATTCTTTAAGTTTGGAATGACCTGCCTAAAACTTTCAATTCTCTAATAAAAGTAGCCTCATCCATTCTCCATTTTTATCATGCCAGGATTGGATATTTATTAATTCTTTAGATCTACATCGCCATTATTCTATTGTTTTCATGGAGATCCATCATGTTCAGCATACTGGTAAGTAGACCATTAAATTTGTGTTTATTAAGCTTCTACGAGATTTAAATTTAGTTCTACGAGTTAGTTTAATATTAAATCTAAAAATCTAATTAGTTCAATAAAGTTTATTGCAATAAGTGCCTCTATTTAGTGGCAAATGCCAACGGACTGGGCTAGGTCTAATTTTTTAAAGTGAAACTGGCCGCCATTACTAGACAGGAAGTGATAGATTCTATGTTTATCAATGGCTGCATCCTTTTTTGTATTTCACATTCCCTTTTGAAATCCATCACAATCCTTCATTTTCTTTGATCATCTTTGATTTAAAACTTCATAAATAATATTGTAATAACTTCAAGTGAAGGCAACTCAACGAGACATAGATGTTTATTTACATGACATCACAGTTACATAAATCAACATCTTCATTTAGCACTGTTTCTCCATCTTGACTCTCAACGTGGGGTTATCCTCACATGTCAACATTCTGTTCTAGTCCGTTCACTATAGGTGCGCACCTGTGCACTAGCCTGAATGATGGTGCGCAAGTCAGAGTCATTACAATATTTTATAATGATATTTACCCATTATTTAAAGACCAACTGAAGAGGTTTTGGGGTCAGACGCGGAAACCGGTGTAATACTTCTTTTTAGTTTCATAATGCTTAAAAAAACATACGTACGAAATATTAGACATATATTCTTTGTAATTATTTAGATAAAAGCGTTTTAATGTGCGTTTTAGGGCCTATCAAATTTCACAATCTCGAAGCCATTCGAGATCAGATTCTCCCAGACAACCAAGGTCGATGACGTAGTCTTAGGGAAATTAGGTCAAATTATTAAAGTTTATGGCTTACAGCGTGTTTCCCAATTCCCTTTTACAGGAAGGCCAGTTTCGAAAACAAAGGCGACTAAAACACACCAATGTATAAAAAGTGGATGTTAGAGTTGGGGAAATTAGGTCAAATCACGCAATTTATGGCTTTACATGTTAGATCTACCGTTTGTCGGCTTTTCTTGATCTAGTCAAGCGAACAGCGTTTCAGCCCACGCAGTATGCGCGCCTCAGTTCACGTTTCGTTTTGGTGAAGTTACGCAATTTATGGCTTAGAGTCTAGATCTACATTGACTACATGTTACTATTGTTACTGCTTCAGGCTTATTCTAAATCTATATCTACTGCTTTTGACCAAGAACTAGATCTTCTTTTCTAAGATCTTTAATGATGTAGATCTATAAACTAGACCTAAATTTAGATCTAAATTTGATTACAAAAAGTCTATATCTACTAATAGTAGTAGGGCCCCTATTAGCAAATAATAAGAAATTAGACCTATCTATTATAGAATCTAGACTGATATCCGATCGAGGTGCTGGGCCTGGATCTAGATAAAGTTTAACATTATTTACCTAGGCTATATAGTCGTCCCTAAATAGGCCTGATTTGGGTGAAAAAAAAAATATTAACTACAATGTTGAACTCATTCAATGTAGTTATTGTAGTGCACGATTATATTTAGTTTTATTCTAGAGTCACAACCCCGTACAGGTACAACACTATTATAGTCACTAGCAAATTGAGTAGCAAATAGCTTTAACCTTAACCTAGACTTAAAAGTAGTCTAGCTGATTTAGATCTACTAGATCTAAATGTCCAAAAAAAAAAACTATGCAAAAATCAGTATCAGACCTGTAGATCTACCTGCTACCAATTCTATAATGTTATTACTATATTTTACTTTACGAAATATGGATTTGGTTACACTCTTTCAGAAATATATTGGTATATTCGGGCCTATATAGTTAAATAGTTCTATAAATCTATAGGCCTATGTCAAAATTGAAGAATTTTTGTTCACATATAGTCTATATTTTGATTGGAAAAGAATCATTAGAATCAAGTTAATCTGTAACTGTAACAAGGTTTTAAATTGTGTTTAGACTATCACTATAAATAAAAGAGATTATATCCTACTGGAAAAGGAGTTGTTGTTTTTTTCTTTTCTATGGGAAGTAAAAAATAAATTATAGTTTCAATATAATATTAAGTAATGCATAGGCTAATGTTAATGTAGTTATGGAACTCATTTTATTAAATTTTAGTAACCCAATTATTGCCAGTTAATAGCCATTACTCAATGAATATATTTATATTTTTAAAAAACATTTTTTAAAAATGCAGAGATATTCATAATTTAAAGTGTTTAATAATTAAGGCTGGCCTCGAAAGATTATTGAGGAATGCAGTATTTTCTGTGGCTACGCAGCCCAACTGCAAACTATATATTTGCCACGTCCAGTGAAGACATAACCAATTTCCGCTGGTGGTCAATTTAAATCTTCTTTTGAATGTTTACGTCTGCCCTCGGCAGTGGATTTTCTTTTGGCTTCTAATATGTATTCGAAGATGCAATTTCTCATAAATAGCATCGTTCCAAGAATGAGATCCAACTCTTTTTTTTTTTTTAATTTAACCCCTTTACAGATCAATTTAAGTCATCATTGCAATGGACATTCAAATCTACAATAACATAGAAATGTCAAAATTTGAATAAGTTTCGAAATCCAGAAATTTGTGTGGTTCGCGCTCCGAACTGTCTTCTCTGTCGTCTCAGGTTCAAACATTGACTACTGCCATTAACTAACATCCTGCTAGAGTTTTGTGCTATGATATAGTAATATTCAATCATTCAATCCTGATTCAAAGCAAGTGAAAAGGACTAAAATAACAAACAAATAATGTTGTGTGTATAATAAAGAACTCTATTAAAAAGTGATTTTGTATTCACATTTTTTAGTATTTATTATAAAAAAAAAATTGTAGAATGTTTCTGAGATTTGTTTCACAATAGAAACAGGGAATATTAACTCTTCTTGTTCTTCCCAAATGATGAAAGATCCATCTAGTAAACTTGTCTGTATGCCACATGTCATATATGTTTTCTGTAAAATAGATTTTTAAAAATTTATTATTAACATTTATACTTAATTATGTATACATATATATAGAACTAGTGGTTATATATATTATATATGTTATACTGATTATCTAATCCAACATTAACATCTATGGCTGCCTTGTAGTGCGGTTTGCGCGCTGCACTGTCATTTGGATTTATCGATGGTCCCGGGTTCTAACCCTGCACGCTCTCATGCCCCGTCGCCCTGCGGGAGGTTTGGACTAGGAAGTAACTATCTTCCAAAGGAACATGAAACATGTAAAACATTTTACAAAACTTTTTTCTTTTACAAACATATAACTCTTATTGTTTGTAATAATAATTAATTACTCTACTCTACATTAGGTCTAGGCAATCTAATATACCGGTATTTAAGACTTAAAGACATGTGACATGTGAATAGTATAGATCTGTATTTAATATTACCAATATAAATGATGACTTATTATTTTTTAGATCTAAAGACACAAAAGTCAAGCCTAATAAGTATAGTAAGGGCTAGTAAAGGGCTAGACTCTATATTACTATATTAGATCTATTATAAATATATTCCATGTCTATATATAGATTTAGCTTCTAATCTAAAGGCTTTAGGTTTAGTCCTTGGCCTTGACTAATAGATATTTAGATATTATAATAATTAGTATTTTTAATATAATACTATACTAGTGTTACACAGTCACAGTGAGTGTAAGTGTAAGATCTACTATAGATCTAGTGACTATGAGTATGTAAGTGTAAGATCTACTATAGATCTAGTGACTATAATCTATATATACTATATTAGTATATAATAATATAAGTTTATGTCTATTATTATAATTATACCAAAACTAAGTAAATCATAGTAAATGGCTGGATCTAATCTATCTCTAGTTCTATTCTAGCTACTCTTAGCCTTAGCTAGGCCTTCTAAAACTTACTAGATCTAGTCACTCTACTCTATCACTAGTGAGACACTAGATAACTTTATAATACATAATTTGTAGTAATACTTAAGACTTAATACTAATTATAATAGCTTATTAAATACACTAGTAGATTTAAATTTAAGTAGATCTAAAATCTAATCTAGAGTACCCTATTGAGTATTGTATTGTTACAGATAATACAGATACAGTATTGTAAATTGTAACCTATTCTAGGAATCTAGACTGACTAGACTTAGTTAGACTAGTTTTATAGTTTAATCTATCTAGAATCTATATTTATAATATTTCTATAATTATATTAATTAAATAATCTGCCCTATAATAAAATATACTTTGAAAAAGTTATCTTCAGGGCATTTTGGTGCATCCCACCATAAGTATAATTTAAAATTGTTTGATAAGTAGATCTAGATCTATATCATCTGAATCGCTATCAATAACGTATCCAGCCATGTCTATTTTTATTTATTTACATTTCCTCAGACTCAGTCCAGTACAACACGTCACTTCCGGTTTCGGCCATTAAAGCTGATTTTCAAATCTCGTTATTTTTTACACTTTCAAATTACTTTTTCTAATATAAATACGCTTTTCTAAAATCTCAAATTTTTAGGAACTAACTCTGATGATATGAACTATCTAAATCAATCGCTATCTCAATTTCGAAAAAAACCTCTTCAGTTGGTCTTTAAGTTTTGAAAGGATTTAAAAAAAAAATAAAATTATTTGTCTCGATAATGGCCGATAATTAAAAAATAATTATAAATCTTGATCTGGTTGCATTATCGTAATTGTTTTCCACAATCTATCTAGATCTATGAATTTCAATTAAATTATTTGACTTTTAATATATAATACTAAGTAAATCTAGTGATTATAGGCAAATCTAGATGACTAGATTAATAAAAAGTCAATAGCATTCAATACAAGATTTTAGATCTAATAGCCCAAGATCAATTCAATGAGAGATCACTGATCAAATCTGTCTAAACTGTAACTCTAGATAAGATTTCTTGGCTAGATTTTTATACAGAGACATTACATCTATAGATTTTTATACAGGATCAAGTCCTAAAAATATTCTTTTTAAAATTAAAGTTGTTTATGCTGATATGGTGTTAAATGAATCATGACTAAGAGCTGAATTTTTTTTTCTCCGCAGAGAACATCTTGGCGATGGGCACAACTAAAGGAGGTTCCCGTGTGACATGATTGTCATACACACTAATGTGACAGCAAGAGACAGGGATGTGATTTAATACTTTTACAGATTGTGTCACCATCACTGAGGCATCTCTGTTCAAAATTATATTGAAGTATCTCTTACGGTTCAAAAGTTATAGTCTTTAAAATGTGAAAAAGTACTTCTTCGTCGATCATTTCTTTTTACACGTAACATCACTTTAAAAATGAATAAGAAAATTTCATTAAAGTCTATCCCTTGTTTGAAATAGAAATAAATATTTATCGGTTTAAAAATAACTATCTTACTATATTAGTATCATTACAACAATGTATTGAGTTTGAAATTTTTTATCAAAGTACCCAATTACATTAAATCAGATGCCTGAAGTTGCTTGACCAATGAACTAAGTGCGGCGTGTGTAACTTTGAAGGATACAAATACACGGCATACACCAGTGACCAGATATCAAACTGTTATCGTCTACCACACAACAGCAGAAGTCGCACTGAAAGTAATATTTATACTAAATAAACTGTTTTTATACATGCAATAGACTTACTCACTGTAACACTTCTTTTATATTGTTTTTTAATTGAAATTAATTGGGCACTCGGACTGAGAACAGTTCTCCACCCCTGACTCTGTGACCCTCAGCCTGTTCTAGATAGTTCTAAATCTAGTGACTAGAGTCAGAGTAGATGATAGATTTAGATCTATTATATTATATCTAAATAATCTTACTTTCTAAAATTTTTCTAAATGAAAATCATCATTTAATGTAAATTGATTAAAATTGTAATGACTACAAAACAGCTCGAATTCACATGTGACTGACTGTCATCACTGTCACTGTGACCATCACACTGCCTCACAGTCATGGTGTAGCTATGGCTATGTGAAATCCTGCAAATTCTCGTGTCCAAAAATACCGTAAAATCTTGAGAGGGGGGTTTCCTTACTTCTAACATAGGACCTATGATAAGTCTTGGTTTGAAATTGATTATGCTCAGTATATGTAAAGATATCATTGCCTAAAGAAGTGAATCCGATTACTTTTGATGATGAAGAACATTTTTGTTTATGAAAATTTTTTGAAAAAATAAATATTTATATTAATATTTTGCATTGAAAGTATATATACATTTTTATTTTTACTGATGTATACTCATTATTGGTAAGTCGTCAAGTGTTGAAATTTTTCCTGCTAATAGTACATGTGTCTGGCTATATTCCTACCAATTTTCAGATCGATCTATCGCTAGCATCGTCCAAACTAAAAAAAATAAATATTGCACTGACCCCAATCCATGGACTTTTCCAGTTTTTATTTTTTTTCATAGAAGATATCGTGAGTCAACAAGAAGTGAAATTATAATCTTGTAGCAGATATTATTAGCTCTATATTTAAATACGTTTTAAAGATTTTGTACCTTGCGATTTTTTTTAAAACGCATTTGAAAAAAAATTGTTTCAGGCGATTTTGATTCCACTTTTAAAATATTTTGTTTTTTTTGCCATCACATCGCCGCCATTTTATCCACGCCTCTCTAACGTTACTTGTAGATCTAGACCCGATCATTTGTTTATTTCATCGATATTTGCATTTTAAAGAACTAAAGTTCATAAATATAAATTAAATCCGATTTGTGAGCTAGAAATTTACTACGAATGCGAGATAAACTATTAAATTTCTTATTTAATAAGTATTTTTTTTCCTCCACAAAACACAATTCCAATTTTTTACTTTTTAAGCGGTGGGTCACAGTGGGCGTGTCTTGTCAGTTCTTGCGAAAGCCCTCTTGTATTCGTTCGTCTGTGACAACCAGTGTTAGTGAAAAGCGACACAAAAAAATTCATAACTTTCTAACTGATAAACATACAATGATACAGTCATAATTTATACACCATTGGAAAGTTCTTTTAAAGTATTTTAACGATGTACTAACGAAAAATTGTTTTTTTCAAAGAAAATTTTTTTTGTTCACCTCCCTACAAGTAGCATGATCAGAGCCTGATGACTGATAAGGTAGATAAGATTCTAAGTGTGATTACTAGTCTAGTCCAATCGTTATTGTAATCTAGATCTGTAATTCCTTCAATTCTAAATAAAATATTAAAAGACAATCTGTAGATCTAGATCTAGTATTTTTTTTTTACATCACATGGTCACCATGTATGATCATGTATGATCATCATCAGTTGTTTCCGTTAAGAATTTGGTAAAACACAGACTTTTTGTAGTGCGCAAACAGTTACAATAAAAACAAACAAAAAAAAAAAAACAGAATTGATTATGAAACGAAAAAAAGTAATTAAAAAATAAGGATTCACGAACAGGTGTCGGCAACCTGCGACGCGAGCAGCATGCGACTGTTTCTTTTTTATTTTATTGAAGAAAAAAAATCGTTCTGATTTAACTAACACGTATTAGGTACCGACTCGATCTATTTCTCCCACCTCTACTCGCTTTTCAGCGCATCCTGCGGTGCAAAAATACCTTGAAGACATTTTAATCGATATAAACAAAATCGTTTTAAATAGCAACCGATGGAGCCAGTGGTATGAGGGGGGGGGGGAAGGAACAACTAAATAACCATATATACTATACATTTTATGAATCTAGTCTTTCTGGTTGCTATGGAGATGGCGGCCATCTTGAAAATAAACAATGTTTACAAAAATCTTAAAATATTCTTAAGTACTTAATTCTTTGTTATTTCTTGAAAGCGTTATATAGATATTTCATTGCCATAGGTAACTGGCTATATAGTTTTTAGTGAAATTTTTTTATTGGTTTAAATTTTATGAATGTTTTATTTTTGATTTTTTTTTCCATTAATTTTACACATGAGGTGACATAATTATTTTTCTATTTTCATGAAAACTATAGGCTACACTGACTTACTGACTTAATCCTGTGTACTCCCAGGTGAGCATAGGGCCGCAACCACACCTCTCCACCGAACTCGGTTCTGAGCAGCTTTCTTCGTCTGCTCCCATGTCATTCCAGTACCCTCAGCTTCACTGATGACTGACCTCTTTCAGGTTTGCTTGGGTCTGCCCACTTTCCTCTTTCCTTGTGGATTCCAGTCAAGAGCCTGCCTTGCAACATTGGTTGCTGTTTTTCGCAGGGTGTGTCCTATTTAGCTCCATTTTCGTTTGGTAATGTCTTGTGCTATGGGCTTTTGTCTAGTTTTTTTTTCCACAAATCGGTAGTGGTTTTCTTTTCTGGCCACCTAATTCCTAATATCCGGCGTAGGCATCTGTTAACAAAAGTTTGGAGCTTTTCCACATTTCTTTTAGTGACTCTCCAAGTTTCTGAACCGTAAAGGAGAACAGACTTAACGTTAGTATTATAGATTCTTATCTTGTTATGTAGAGATACTGCCTTGGAGCGCCAGATTGTTTGAAGAGTTGAGAAGGCAAACCTAGCTTTATTTATTCGAATTAGTATATCATCATCAGCTCCACCGTCTTTGCTAATTCTGCTTCCGAGATAGGTGAAGTGGTCTGTATCAATGATGTTTTCTCCCTGTAGCATGATTGGGTTCTCTTGTCTATTGTTGATCCTCATAACTTCTGTTTTCTTTTTATTGATAAGAAGTCCTGTCTTTTTTTTTTTTTTTTTTTTTTTTTTTGCTATTTCTGAGAGTCTGGTGAGTTTGGTCTGAGCATTTTGTTGCGTATGGGAGAGGAGGCAGATGTCATTGGCGAAATCCAAGTCTTCTAAATGCTGTGTTGGTGTCCACTGTATGCCGCTTTTATTATTTAAGACTGTCTGCCTCATGACCCAATCAATCACCAGTAAAAATATCAAGGGCGAAAGGAAACATCCCTGTCAACAAGTTTGGCCGGTATTATTTCTCTTGCAGTTTAATTCCGGAGAGACGATCTTTTCCCGCTGCGACTTCTCACGTGTGCTAGAAACCACCTGTATACAGGGGTTTAGGGTAGTTGTGAAGGTTGTTGTCTTGGATCACTTCTTTCCCTGAACTAACCGCACCGGCTGACGCCGACCTTAGTGACGCCATTTTATGTTACCACAATACTAATTGTACAGAAAATAAATGAGATGATGACATTAATTCAGGAAAAAAACAATTGTTAGTTAAACAAAAAGTTTGACTCACAAAACATCAACATATGTTCATTGATTAGTAGCATTGAAGGGAGAAAAGGGATAGAAACAAATAACAAATGTATTGGGAGACAACTGATGTTTTTTTTTTATCTCATCGTATTCGCCCTCGATAATCTCCCTTTCAATTTCTTCCATTTTAAAAAAATCAAAAATGTAAAATCCGGAGGATGCTTCTCAAGAATGGATGATCATTACGTATTAGTCCGAATCTCCCGCAGGGCAGAGGTGGATGGTGGCGGGATGAGGTCAAATCCGGGACCGCAGTCCGGAAAGAGTAACACACTACCAGTCAGCCAAAATGTAACGCTATTACATAGATTTTACATATGGACATCTAGATACAATCAAAGAAAATATGCGGTTGTAAAACATTAATAATTGTTTTTGATGGTAAATTTACAGAAAGAATGGTCAGTACGAGAGACTCACTGACCCTGTCAGTGTCAGTATTTCTTGTGGGGACAGTTTATATTGTCCTTTATGTACATATGAATAGACTCGAAAACATGGGCGCCCGTAGGGGGGTGAAAGGTGGTGCACTTGCACCCCCCTGGATTCTGAGTAGCCAAATTCTGGCCATTTTTTTCGCACCATCAAATCAATTAATTTCTAAGTAGCAACTGAACAAGTAGTGCTTCCACTGGTTAATGTAGTAGTAGAAATAAATAGATAAACCTAAGCGTATGGAATGGATGGCCAACCTTGTATGTGCGCGCCTCTGAATTCCAAGTAACCACATTTTAGACATTTTTTAAAATAATGAAATACACCTTCCAGATCTGTTTTTTTATTACGTAGGCTAGATGTAGATTCAGTCAGAATCCAGGGGGGTGCAAGTGCACTATCATGAACCCCCCCTACAGGTGCCCGTGCATTATTGATTCAAGAGTTTAATGAATTAATATTCAGGAAAGTTTGGTCATCTAAATCTAAAAGCCTATCATTAGAATATTATAAAGTGTAGTAATTTAAAAAGTAGTGCTTTCATTGAAAAACAGTTGTAAAGATAGATATGCTATCATTTGAACTAGAATAGGTAAATCTGTAGTTCATGTCTGACCATGTACGATTTATTCTAGGCGTGCAATTCTTTGCTCTATAAAGGGTGTCAAATATTCTATAGCATGTTAGTCGTGACGATTTGTTTTTATTTGCACATAGCTATAGTTATTATGCATGCGACAAAGTCGACTTTCACAAAACATTCTGTGTTATGATTTAACTTAAGGCAGGAGATACGCTGGTCATCCACTGCTAATGTATACTAATGTATGCAAACGCGACATAAAGGTCTTCAAAATCGACACCAACAGCTGGAAGAAAGTGGAACTGGATAGATCCACACGAAGAGCGAGCATTTAAGGACGTTCCTGGATTGCAGATGCCAGACACGAATGTCACACGATAGTAGTAGAAAGAAGGTTGAAAGTACAAAGGATTGGCATCTTTAGTCACACAAGAAGATGCAAAGGGAAAAAATCGTCTTGAGACGTACAATGCTACAATTATTTGTTTATTTAGCTAAGGTCTAGAAATTTTTTTTTTTTGCCAATTATCTTTCGATGTGATAAATGCTATATAGTTGCGGTCGGTCACAGCGCTCGATAAAACAGCGGGTTAAACACGTGCACCAGTTTACAATAGAAGAGATACAGTAAGTTCTTCACATGTCGTCATTCGAGTCAAAACGTTGATTTGGATCAACGGAGCACTGGCAGCAGCAAGAGCCCAAAAACTACAAGCTGCACCATCACGAATTAACTGCATTTGCTGGGCATTTTAGTGATGAAACTGCAGATATCTCAGGCACTGAGCAGATGTCTTTGAGTGTTCAGTTTGTTGATTGCGATTGTATTCGACTTCATTAGTTTAGTTCCTGTGGTTCAGAGAGACATGCTACATGTGTTTAAACGTCATTGTACAGTCTAGACATGGACAAACTACTCGGTCAAGGCTGCCCTGTTATGGCTAAAAATCTTCTTCCGTATCAGTCCCTAGAAATAGCGTTGGTGCTTAATGTACCTCTTTGTGTTAGACACAATGAACTGAAAATACGAATCTATTCAAGCTTAAAGTCTCAACTTAAAGATCTTTGACTGTTTGGTGGATCTTAAAATAACGACTGCAAGTGAACCAGATAAACTGCACATGTTTAGTAAATGTCTCCTCCTCTTGTGTTTCTGATTTGTCTTTTCATTGTCGTCGTCTTCTTCTTCGTTCTCATTGTTATGTTGGAGGGTTCAGATGACTAGATCAATATATGAGATGAACTGCGAAGTGGTTTCCAAAATCAAGGAGCTCTCCATATAATTTTTTTTTCTATTGGGGTGTTTGGGGGCCAGTGTCTTATATGGCCTCTTGGTAAAGAGCGCAGTCTTGGAGTACGTGGTTGGCATTCTCTGATGACACTCTACATGGGCAGATTTCATTGGTTCCAATTTTGATCTTCCGGTACATGTGCTATTGCATTCTGTTGTGTCCGGTCCTAAGTCGAAAGATTAGACGTTGATCTTGTCGGGATAGCTTATAGTTAGCATCATCTTTCTGTGATTTGGATGTGAGCTCGTCCATTTCTCATTTATTTTATTTACAATTAATTTCTTCATTTCTTCCGGGTAGAGTGCAGAGTTTATTTGTGAGTTAGTTCTCCCACTCTTGGCGAGTGTGTCTGCCTTCTCATTTCCTTCTAGCTGGTACCCATTGAATAACAGTTTTTTTTGCTGTTGTTGTTGAGCTTTGTAAGTGCTGTTCTGAGCTTTTTAATATAAGAGAAATCAGAGTTTTGCAAGCTTTGGAGGGTTGTATTCGCATCGGTTAGTAAGACAATCTGACTTGTGGGGAACTTGGATGATTCGCTAGCATGGTGGCAGCTAGTGTTAGTGCTTCTCTTTCTGCTCTGTAGCTGTCAGGGAGCTCTCCAGTTGGAATAGATTTTTATAGTTTTCTCCATCTGGCCATTCGATGAGAATTCCAGCTCCTCCATTTGTGGTGGCTTGATGGGAAGATCCAGCGGTGTAAACTTAGATGCACTGATTACTAGGATAATTGGTTTGAAGAAAACAGTTCACTATTTTCTTGAGCTCTGTTGGCATGTAGTCAGATTTTCTGTTTATGTTTTCAGTATGTTTTCAATATGGTCCCTTATAATAGGAAGAGGGCTTTCGTCCCAGGGTGGAGAATCATTATGGTTTGTCGAGGATTCCAGAGTTATTTATCATTGTCCTCAATTATTCATCTGTTCTTGAAACAGTTTCTATGGTGTTGCAGTCTTTCCAACTTAACTTAGTGGCCGCTCAACAGCAGCTCAGCAGTAACATTGATGGCATAATAAAAAATCATCTTGACCATCCCGAGGAACACGTCAGAGATGTAATCTTGAGGAAGGAGAGACTACTGGCAGAAAAACAATGTATTGAATATTGAGTTGTTGCCGCCGAGAAAAAAAAACTTTGGATTTTGGGAGTTATTACAGAATACGGCTTTACATTACATATCTTAATTCTTAAGTTTCTTCATTACTTCTCGGGGGAGGGGGGTCAGCCGAGTGGGGGGGGGTGATCACCCCTATCGTCCCCTTCCCCCTTGGATCCCCCAGTGCTTGCAACCCCCTGCAAAAAATACTGCGGGCTCCCATGCTCGATAACCTAAGAAGGATAAATAACAAAGTTAAAAGAAGTCTCAGTAAGTATATGTGCATAGGAATAAATTTAAAGTAAAATTTAAGTAGTACCACAAATAAGAATAAAGAAATTCATTATTGTTTTGTTTATCAGAATAAAAAATAAGGTCGAAAATTTCTCATAATTGGATTTATATATTTTTTTCTTTCAAAATGTGTGCTTTTTAGGTGCCTTGATAAAGTTACACTTCATTTATAAGCCTCAATTATGGCATTGCTCCGTTGTAGAGCTGTTCAGATGTCTGGTTCCTTGTTTAACGCTAAAAATATTTGTTTTTAAATTTCATATCTTAAAATCCAATCCAGGGGCAACCTTTGATCCAATCCTATTTGTATATACTCGGAGTCGCTAGCTATGTGGCGCTACTTAAAGTTAATGCATGGATTGCTACCAGATCATATGGCTTGAGCTGGACTGTTGGGTTCTCTCGATGGCCCAGGGTACACATCCCCGGTCGTCATGTCTAAGCCTTGGAAGTAGAATATATTCAAGTCTGAAGAATAACCCGAACCATGTAGATTGTTGTGTAGGCCTACTAGTTTAGAGAGTATGTTAGTTTTGTTAGTTAAATATACTGTGTGTATAGTTTTTAGCGACGGTAAAAGTAGCGAAGTATCGAGACAGACTAATGACGTAGTAGACTTAAATCTTCAAGAAGAGCAATATGGGGATAGGTTACAAGTAGGCTGTGTTTTAATAGAGTTAGGAATAGCGACGTTTTTAAAGAAGTCTGGACGGACTTCCCAGTAGTTAATACAGTGCCATTTTGTAGAACTGAAATTGTTGTTAAGTATATTATGTTATAGATGTACTGTGCTAATAAGTGATGAGTAGAATAAGTGAAGTCAGCCATCAAGACTAGCACACAACGAAACCAAACAAAACACAATAAACAATCCCACAATTGATAAAGTTATAAAGTAATATAAAGTAGAATAACTGAACCCAAAATGTAATGTGATTATTATTATCTACTAACAAATATTTTTATATTCATTTGTTGTAGATTTTCAAAACATTGGATCAA
>JADKLZ010071522.1:2586911-2597673 GCA_021533235.1 Biomphalaria straminea | reverse complement strand
CTTCTTGTCACTATTCCATTGATTTGTATATTATTTGATCTCTACAGCTTAGAGATAGAGCGACCACCAAGACCTGTAAAACTTCAAACCTTTGGAATTACACTCAAGTAACAGAGAGCTCTCATGTAAATAATAATGTTAAATTGATGCATTGTTAATTTAATATTGTGTTGATTGATACTATATATGTTAAATATTGTTTTACTAAAAAGTTTAAAAATATTGAATTTATACAGAGCTAGTAGTTCCCCTTTCAGACCTTGAGAGCTATAGGGCAGATGATGTAAAGGTCATCTGTTTCTGTGGCCCACGGTTCATGTAGCCAGCACAGGGACCAGCTTCCTTTAATTTTTCTCAACTAATGTCAGGTACCCTTTAAAGCTGGGTGGACGCAGAGGCACCCTAAAGATCTAAAATTGAAAACCCCAGTCTTTAGCGATATTCAAACCCTTTAAGACTTAGCCAATGCCGCACTATTGTAAAATAAATTAAATGAGTCCATGCATGACTAGTTAAAAAAAAGCAGCAACCTTCTTTTTAAAGTGAAAACTTCCTTGGCTGTTAAAATCATAAAGCTAAGACTGCTTTCTTGATCATTGCACATTCATTGTGATTTTCTTGATTACATATTTTAGCAGATTGTTGCACAGTAAAAATTAGGCAAAGTTTTGTCATTTGAAGCTGTTCAGTTTGAGTTCAAATCTTGGTGAAGACTGGGATTTTGAATTTTGGGATTTTTAGGGCGCCCCTGAGTCCACCCAACTCTAATGGGTACTTGGGGAAAGTAAAGGCGGTTGTTCATTGTGCTAGCCACATGACACACTGCTCGTTAACCATTGGCCACAAAAACAGATGACCTTAACATCATCTACGCCAGTGGTTCCCAAACTTTTTTGTCTCGTGGACCCCTTGACATGTTTTCTGGTTTTCCGTGGACCCCCCGCTTAAGTTATATTGAGTTTTTTAAAAATTCATCAATTTCAAATTAAACATTTTGTTTAAATAATTTCCAACCAATGACATGAGGAGTGAACAAGTAATTTAAAACTACATTTGAAGTTACATTCATTTTATTACAATAAATTTATTAACAAAATTGAAATTTAAACCCATTTGCATGTCATGGACCCCCAATTCTTTTTTTCACTTTCGTGGTTCCCTTGGAAGTCCTCGTGGACCCCTGGGGGTCCATATGGACCACTTTGGGAATCACTGATCTACGCCATAGATAGGTCTGAAAGGGAAACTTTACTTCTTTTTTACTTTTACTTTAGTTTGTACAAGAAAAATAGCTGCTATTTTTAAATCTTTACCAGATTAATAACATGGCCTTCTCATGAAAACCTGTTCATTACAATGGTTCCCAGATAGCTGGAGTTCCTGTACTAATTGCTTTTTCTTTCTTAGGTCTGTGAGTTTATTTTGTGACATCTAGTTTTATAAAGTTGTTAATTATGCACCAGTTTTAAAAGTCTTTTATTATAGAACTTATAGGATGAGTTTTGTCTGACCAACTGCCTTACTTTTCCCCAACTAATGTCAGGTACCAGTTAGAATCTGAAATAAAAAATCCCAGTCTTTACCAGGATTTGAGCATGTAACTTTATAAAACTAGATGTCACAAAAATAAACTCACAGACCTAAGAAAGAAAAAGCAAATTTACAAGCAAATTAAAAAGATTGAAATAGTTTCCCAACTGTTATAGAAGCTAATTAGATTACTAGATTAACATATAGATACTGTACTCATAGTATGTACACTTTCTAGTAACATAACTAACATTTGTAATTTATAAGATAAGATATTGAAAGCTGAAAATAATATTTTTAGTCATTGAGTCATTGTACTCTGCTGCTAATTTTGGCACACCAAAACCAACCAGTCGGCTTTTGTGCTGATGTTGTAAATAAATGTAATCAAAGCCTCGAAGCATATAATTTTTCTCAATTCAGATAAAAACATATTACCCTTGATACCTATTGCTTCATTAGACCTAATTAAACTACCATTGTTATTACATTACATTATAAATTGTTATGATTTATTGTTTTTTAATATCTGTAAGTAAATCATTTTGAGGTTATATATATATATATATTTTTACAAGAAGTTTTGAGGGTTTTTTTTATATATTTTTTTTTAAACTTTGAAAATTCATAACTGGTTATCTTAGGAATATTTTGGTGATACTATGGTTTCATTATCCTAAATTTTAGTTATGCAGGGAATCATTGTTTGACTTAACCAATAGCATTTTACATATTATTTATTCAGTATAATAAATTTCAAGTTTAAACCATTTTTTTAAATTTATCTTTTGACAACATCCTCTAAAAAGGCATTCTTTCCCCACCACAAAGTGTATGTGCTGTAGTTCAATTAAGTTAAATTAAACATTTTTCCCTATAAAAATTCCTTTAAAAGTGTTACATGTACAACCTCTTTGATGATTATATTCAGCTCTAGAAGCTTCTCCTTTTAAGTAATTTATGGGCCACTACATGTGTAAAGTTCCAGGGTAATAAATGATATTTAAATATTTTAAATTTTATCCAAATTGTTGACTCCAATGTAAGTAGACCAATCTGTTTAATTGAGTTTGTATTTATTTATCTATATATAAATTTAATTGTTATACATATAGAAAATGTAGGTATACATAATTGTTCAATGTAGTTTACACTTGCTATTCAATACACTTGGTCCAACATAGTCTCCTTGCTGTTCATTACACTTGGTCCAACATAGTCTCCTTGCTGTTCAATACACTTGGTCCAACATAAGTCTCCTTGCTATTCAATACACTTGGTCACATAGTCTCCTTGCTATTCAATACACTTGGTCCAACATAGTCTCCTTGCTGTTCAATACACTTGGTCCAACATAGTCTCCTTGCTATTCAATACACTTGGTCCAACATAGTCTCCTTGCTGTTCAATACACTTGGTGCAACCTAGTCTCCTTGCTATTCAATACACTTGGTCCAACATAGTCTCCTTGCTATTCAATACACTTGGTCCAACATAATCTCCTTGCTGTTCAATACACTTGGTCCAACATAGTCTCCTTGATTTTAAATGCACTTGGTCCAACATAGTTTCCTTGGTTTTAAATGCACTTGCTCCAACATAGTCTCCTTGATTTTAAATGCACTTGCTCCAACATAGTCTCCTTCCTATTCAATACACTTGGTCCAACCTAGTCTCCTTGCTATTCCATACACTTGGTCCAACATAGTCTCCTTGCTATTCAATACACTTGGTCCAACATAGTCTCCTTGATTTTAAATGCACTTGCTCCAAAATAGTCTCCTTGATTTTAAATGCACTTGCTCCAACATAGTCTCCTTGATTTTAAATGCACTTGCTCCAACATAGTCTCCTTGATTTTAAATGCACTTGCCCCAACATAGTCTCCTTGATTTTAAATGCACTTGCTCCAACATAGTCTCCTTGGTTTTAAATTCACTTGCTCCAACATAGTCTCCTTGATTTTAAATGCACTTGCTCCAACATAGTCTCCTTGATTTTAAATGCACTTGCTCCAACATAGCCTCCTTGATTTTAAATTCACTTGCTCCAACATAGTCTCCTTGATTTTAAATGCACTTGCTCCAACATAGCCTCCTTGGTTTTAAATGCACTTGCTCCAACATAGCCTCCTTGATTTTAAATTCACTTGCTCCAACATAGCCTCCTTGGTTTTAAATGCACTTGCTCCAAAATAGTCTCCTTGGTTTTAAATGCACTTGCTCCAACATAGTCTCCTTGGTTTTAAATGCACTTGCTCCAACATAGTCTCCTTGATTTTAAATGCACTTCGTCCATGGTTGCACAAGCTTCCTGAAGCCCACACAAGAAAGTACTTGGTTAATCTGCGTGTCAGGAATGCACTGTCTTTTACTACTTAATCTGAAGCAAATCTACAGCCCCTCAATGTCTCTTTGAGTGGAAACAACAAGAAGTCTGATGGAGCAAGATTATTAGGATTATATGGGGATAAGCCTATACTTCAAAGTTTTTGATGTATTTCAGCCCAAGGTAAATCTTCCTATGACACACACACATAAACAGAAAATTGCTCTTTTTTGGTGCAGAGCTGAGCAGTCATGGTTAATGGCAGGACATTAATAATGGTACTGACCTGTGCAGACACATCCACTATTAAACCATGCATGCATCATCTATGCCTCAAGACAATACTACCAAAATAAAGAAATATATAATTACATTACAGCTAGGAGTTGATCTATCCTGGTATGTAAACCAAAACAAAATATTAAAAAACAAAAAACTAAATCCTTTGTTGTAGTGGCTCATAAATGTAAAACAAATTAGCTGTTTTTGTAATTTTAGAATTTAATGTGTATGCAAAATGAAAGTTTGAGACTCATTCCTGATTTCTTTACTTCATTTCAATTGCTTGCTATTTAAAAATAAGTTAAAATTTAATCCTTTTTTTTATTTACAAAAAGAATTAAAATGTAAAACCTTTACATGCTTATTCTAGGTTTTACAAAATAAGTATCTGTAAATTCATAAATAGTCTTGATTGCTGAATAGTAAAATATTTATAAGAGAACAAAATTAATTACATTTAAATAATCCTGTTCTCTAATGAACACTGGAACAGATTTAGTGTTCAATGTGAATATAGTTATGTATTTATTATATTTGAACTAAAATTGACAACATCTCTGATTTAATTGCAGCTGTTTCTAGCATTGATCATAACATGTTCACTAAAATGTTTTACATGTTTCGGATGTTCCTTCAGAGTTGAAGATAGTTACTTCTAGTCCAAACCCTCCAGCAGGACGACGGGGGATGGGAGTGGGCAGGGTTTGAACCTGGGACTATCGATAAATCTAAACGACAGTCCAGCGTGCAAACCGCTCGACCAGGCAGCCGTCCTATTTTATGATGGTAGACTTTGGTA
The DNA here is from genome assembly GCA_021533235.1 of Biomphalaria straminea. NCBI lineage: Eukaryota > Metazoa > Mollusca > Gastropoda > Planorbidae > Biomphalaria > Biomphalaria straminea. Next base: position 2,592,734 of record JADKLZ010071522.1, on the reverse strand, counting down.
TTGCTTGTGAGAACATATCTTAGTTGGAGCCAAGTTATACAGTAATGCTCTTCCTTAATTTTCAGACACATAGGTATTAGCTTATTTTATATTTTGGGAACCACATAACTTTACTATATCAATTAAAAAATTAATATACAACAGCATTTATATTTATTACAGTACTTTTAAAGGTAAATTCATTTCGGAAAACTGAGCTACTCTAACCATAAAGGTTAGGTTAGATACAATCCACTCTGATTAGGGTCTATAATTTAAAAAAAAAATATCCTAGGTTCAGTTACTGTTTTAAGGTAACATTATTAGTAAAGTTATTCTTTATCTACATTAATAAAATCTAATAGCTATTCCAAATACTCAGTAATTTATTTTATATTTTATTTCTTTCTCTGTACATGCTGTGCATTTCTGCTTAAATTACACTATATAACACAATAGTTTGTTTTAGTCTTAAAACTTAGCATCAAATTGTGCACATAATAATATAACTAGTTCTATGAGGTCTTTCTACAAGTGATTTAGATAGATATATTAGGCTTGCATAACTCACACACACATTAAAGGCAACATGAAGAATATATTTAGAGTTGATTTTTATTTTATTGTTAATAGAAAAATATTTGCATATTTTAATTGAGAGCAAAATGTACTCTACATCAAGTTGACACACTCACATGAACAGCTCCTCACTTTTTTTTACAGGGGAAAAACAACAGGGCCAGCACAAAAAAAACAAACAAACAACAAAATACCAGTAAGCAAGGTATCAAATCTAGATCTGTTCTTAGCATTATTACATGCAACAATGGTCCAACAAAATTTAATTACACTTTTTTTTTTCTATCTTCCATGCAATAAAGCTGTCTTTCTCTCTGCTTATAAGCATTTCCTTGATTAAACCTACCACTTTTTTTTTCCCAATCTGAACATATACAGAAAAAACAACAACAATGAACCTGTTTCATAAACTTGGAGGCGACCTTTCACTTTGACATAAAATGTTAACTAGTACAAATGTGCATATATTGCAGAGTATATACAAAGAAAACTGATAATCCACATCATCACACTAGAACAGTGGAACACCTTATCACTTGTAATGTTCCACGGAATGCAGTTAAGGAACCTCTGCACTAAAATAAAGAGGAATGTTTCAATAAAAAAAAAAAGGTGTGGAGTCAAAAACTTCAGATTTGTTCTAAATATAAAATAGAAATAGTAGTGGAGAAAGATGAAACAATATTGAAATTATGAGCGTGAGATTGCTTAGTACAAGACTATATACACAAGTTATGAAAACTAGTAGTTTATATAAAACAATTTTAAAAAATGATATTTAACATCTGATATGCTGCAAAGTATTTCAAGTTATATTGTTAACAGTAACTTTCAACCATAGCATACAGAAAGAATATGTGATGTGTACATTAACTTTGACTACACATGCCAAATCTTTAACAGCTTGTAATGCATCTAATTGACTACAACACAAGTCACAACAGGTTTAACTGGCATGTTTTACTGTCTGAAAAACTTATTTAGATTTACATGTCTTAATATTAACAGTGACAGAGGTTTTTAAATAATAGTATTATAAATATACTGGATAAAACAGTGGACATTTTAACAAAACTAGCTTTCCTAAATGTCCACTCTGTATAATCTTTTTTTCTGTTAGTACACATACACATCCTAAGACATATCACTTTATTCATTCATTCATGCTCTTAGAAGATATACATTGTGCTTCTTCATTTTAAATCAGTTAATTCAGGCCACATTATACAACAGCATTACAAAAATTCCGTTTGTATAGTGCATCTTATGTTCAATGTGCTCACGTCCAATTTCTTTTGTGGACAAGTGGGGCCTTTAGATGTTCAGCAAATGCAACTGTGAAACTCTAGCCCCCTTAGTAGGGGCAAGTGGGTTTCACCTCTCAGACTCACATCCCACTCTTGGACATGCTTCTATTGACAATGTTTTTATGAAACAGCAATGCATTTCTTTCTCTGCTCTAGTTTTCAATGATAGAAAGATTAAATGATGATATCATTGATTTCAGCAGCTTATGCACAATTTTGAAAGAAATAACATGCATACAGCGAAATTTATTAATCATGGCAATGTTTAAAAGTTAAAACTATACAAATGTTACTATTGTAAATTTAATGAGCAATATATAAATATACAATGTACATTCATGCAAGTTACTCCTATATCTAAAAATATCAAACCAATGTGCCAAAAGGCATATGTACAGATTCCTGTCCACACACTAGTTCAATGCTAGCTAAAAAGATTAACTGCTGCAGGCATGAACAAGTATGGTTCTAAATTAGAAAGATATATCTATATATGATGCTTCATATTAATGAAATTCTGCTATTGATAACCATTCAACACTACCTTTTCAAGTGCATAACAAAAACTTAACATTTCTTGAATACAAGCATCAAGAACCCACACACACAAAGTTACTAAGTCATGACAGGATTGACAACCCCTGGTGTCCCGGTTTTTACATAAAATTTCAAACCATTCAATTTGTAAGAAATCAACATACAATTAAAGGAAAGGTCACAAGGCAAAACTATATTTTTTTGTAAATAAAAAAATAATTTTTTAACTACTTCTAATCATATAATACATATTTTATATTGGTTTCTAGGAATGCATTCTTGTGTAAGGAATGTTTGAAGTAATAATTGGGTTAACAAAACCACCAGAAAAATTTTTTACAACCAACTTAAACTTGTAAATTACCTTACATTACTCATACACTAATTAAACAGGACAAACTTTAACAGAGATGAACAAGGGAGATGACCAACATTAAGATGATGGACAGAGCCGAGAAGCTTGCTGCTGACGGTGGAAGAGAGGGACAGTTGGCACCTTGACACTCAGTGGTCTCTGTAATGAAAAGATTTTTGCAGAAGTTAAATATAGAGAACACATTTTTACATAAAGAAGTCATCTAGATTAAGAACATAACAAAGCCATGTTGCTTAGCATCTAAACGCTACTATTTTTAGATTTTTGACTACATTTAACTTAAGTGTAGTAGAGTTTGCAGGTTATAAAGAATCACTACCAAGGCTACTGGCCAATATGAAACTTTTGTGCAAGTGAGGTATAAAAAGAAGGAGATTAGCATACTAAAGAATCCCAGAGTACTCACCCTTTTGCATGTAAATATTTCAATAAAAATAAACACAAATTCAAGCAATAAGCAACAAATTTGTTTACAGGAAGAAATGTTATTTTGTGGAGATTCTCTGAAGTATTTTTTCAAGTACAAAAAAAGTAAAAGTATGTTTTCCTTTTACATACATTTTCATACCTTGCGATAAATGGGGCAAAAGATGTGAGGGTTGTCTGTTTCTAAGGCCCATGAATAATAATGACGTCATGTTGCTAGCCTAATAACCAACCACATTTACTTTAAGCCAACAAATGTCAGGTAACCATTAAAGTTGGATGGACTCAGGAGGGCCTCAAATCCTATTCTTCATCTGGATTTGAAGCCAATTACTTTACCGCACAGCCATCATGCAAAAATGTTGTTTATCAATTTCAACCATCTCATATCACAAAGTAAGTAAAGTGCCTTTTTCAGATTTGGCAGATAATAAAATATTTCATGTTTCTGTGATGAAGTTAAGGAGCGTTTCATGCGGCCAGCACAACAATCAACCCTTTTCCAACTTGTATCACATAACCATTAGAGTTGGGTGGCCTAGAGACATCCACAAAAATGATACATTTCAAAATCCTGAACTTGTGACCCATCAGTTTAGAAGCCCAGAGACCACCACCCCACCCCACAAAACAATAATATGCTTATTCAAAAATTTTTTTTTTACCATAGCTTAACCATACTGACATGTTAAATCTAGTCTTTTATGACTGGATAAGAAGTTGTAGTATAAGCAAGACATTTTCACACTTAAGAACGATGCCTGCTGGATGAGGAAATGACCTCTGAAAGGAGGGCATGTCCTACTTTTGCCGGAAATCTGATAAATATACTTATGTTGTTTCCCACTGCAACCAGTTAGCCTGATTTAAGTCACAGAACCTAATAAATTTCATCACATTCTTACCAAACAGAACGATGGTAGAATTAGCTCTACCAAAGTTGTTCTCAGCTATACAGTAGTAAGTTGTGTAGTCATTAGCCTGGACGTTGATGATCTTCAGAGTATACCAGCTTTCCATGGCCTTTAAGTTCTGTAAGTCTTTCGTCTGCTTGTTGATGTCATACTTTTCATCATCTGTAATCCTAATACGTCCATTGTTGACCACACGCTCCCATGTAACAGTTGGCTCTGGATGACCTGCAGAGAAAACAAAAAAGAAATAGTGGTTACAAAACAGAAAAGAAGGTTATGTCTCTTGAAGTCTGATGTGGAAAAATATTATAAATAAAGAACCAAAAAAAGTAAAATTTCAATGAAGTATGCATAATATCTCTTTGTAATGTATAAAATTTCTCTACAAGCGACTAGATATATATTTTTTTACATGATTTCTACATTAGTATTTGGAAGTTTACTTGAAAGGTAAAGTTTTATTAACTTTATAATTTGAATTTTCAAACATTTGAGCCAGTAAGTGTTATGATTGATGAAAGCAATTTGCTTTAGATTTAAAATTTTATCAGATGGGTTTGATTATTGTCAAGTTGTTGAATCAAATATGAGTGTTCAAGTTGTTTATTTATTTGCATTGATTATATTCCAGTTATAAAGTTTAATTCCAGCTGTCCCTTCATATAATCCAACTTGACTTAAAAGCACAAAACAAATTTAGATATAAAATTCAAAGCAATTTAATCTGTAGATCCAACAATAATTTAAAAAGTTACACAATGTAATAATAAAATAAACACTACCAGATAAAATTCAAAACAAATTAATGATCTTCTCCCCTAATAAGGAGTTTGCATGCTTTTTATATAATCAGTCAAGCCTAGAGTTTACTTGAAAAAAATTGAATGGAAATTCCAGAAACTGTGATGTCACACATTTATTTCATTCACTACTAAAAAATGAAACAAAAAAGTTCAAAGCTAAAGTAAAGATTTCTTTGTAAAGAATACACTTACAATCTAAATTATGCAACACTAAATGTTTATATTCCCCTCCCCAGACATCACTTTACATGTCAAATGCATTTTTCCTTTCTTTTTTTTTAAATTGTAGTGAGTAATAGGATCTAGCTGAGCCCAGAGGCGATTATTAATTATTTCAAAATTTAGACTATTATTATTATTTTTTTGTCAAATATATAAACAGTCTTCATATCTGTTATATGTTGCATTACCTTAGCTACTGTGACTGCATCAGGTCTGATGTGTATTGATTTTTATTAAGGATTTAACTCAATTTTATATTTGGTGCTAATTAACTACAATCATTAGCTAATAATGCACTCTGTAACTAGCATACAAGCTTACCTTGCACAATGCATTCCAACTTGGCATAAAACCTTCGATTCTGTGCCTGGCCAACAGAGTCTTGAACTACTCTTGTTCTTGGAGCATGGAACACTAGAACTTCGGCTAAATGTTCGGCTGGAGGTTTAATAAAATTATCCGCCACACAACGGTAGATACCCATGTGTTGGATGTCCACATTCACCAGGGGAAGATTCTCACTCTAAAAAAAATAAAAAATTCAAAATGCAATAATTTTGTTATACGGTCTATCTTACTATGTATGATTGTTCAAGTAACATACTGCAATGTTAATTACATATTTTGACAAAAATGCAATGTAAGTTACATCAATAAATATCCTGCGAAATGTTTCACTG
>JADKLZ010071522.1:2565495-2577440 GCA_021533235.1 Biomphalaria straminea | reverse complement strand
TATATATATATATAGAGAGAGAGAGAGAGAGAGAGAGAGAGAGAAAAGTATGCTGTTGTGAATTAGGGTGTCAGAAACCACAAAATGTTGGTTGATTCAAATGATGATTTTAAGGTTGTCCAGTGATTAGCATTAAGGGATATCTTCATTACATAGCATATAAGGCTGGAAAAAAAGAACCCTGAATCAAAATATTGACCCATGTGGATAGTTTTTTTTATTTGTAAATGAGGAGTCAATAGAAGAGCTTAGAAAATTCTATTGAGATTTACTTCTTAATTATTATATTAATATCCTGTCAATAAAAAGATTCAAGACTTTTAATTAATTATTTGTTTATTAAACAGGTGCAATGGGAATATCAGACCAAAAACTCCGATGCCACTCTTGTACCCATTTCTACCGGCACTAGATCCTATGATGCTTTTAGGTGGGCCATCGACAACCCGTCCCCCACAACATGGCGTCTTAGGATTCAGAACGTGCAGTTGACAGACGAGGGAATATACAGGTGTAAAGTTCAAGTCCAGTCACAGAACTATGTGAAAATGGAAAGAGAACTTCGTGTTGTCAGTGAGTTCATTATTTATCTTTGTGTGAGCCTCAAACTATAATGAATTATGATTTGATCTAATGATAAATGCTATACAGTATTTGATTGTATCAGTTAACTTCACTTGTTAATAAGTCTTGTTATAATTAGAACTGTTGCCCCAAATGTTTTAATAACACTTCATCATTTTCACATCACACCCAAAATTTTGACTGTGTCAAGAACTCTGTATGTTTTGATTGTAGCTAGTTGTATAGAGTTATGTTCCTATCTATAGATTAACCAATGCTAGCTTACAAGCTCTGTATTGTATTACAAAGGCAGGGGGGGTACACATTTGAGACCAAAAAAAAAATCCACTGCTGAGGACAGATATAGACAGCAAAAAAAAACAACATGTAAATTGACCACTGGTAGAAAATTGTTATGTCTGAGCCGGATGTGGCAAAATATGCTGGGGCTGCATAGCCATGGGACATACTGCATTGATCTTTAGACTTCATACAGAGAATAATGTGGATGGCTTTTAAGAAAATTTTTTTCATTCACTGAGAAAGTATGAAGTGTTGATATGGTCCCCAAAGGTGCACGCGTTCAATATAATAAAGTATAGTTTTCCCACCATGACAGTAATGATAGTTGTTTTTTTTTATTACTGACTGTGAACCTAGATCATAATCAACATGAACCATAGTCGTTCTACAAGTAAAGAAGGTCAACAGCAATTCAACTTTTTTTAAATTTTTATTCTACAGTGAAGCCCCAGATATCTGATCTGGACACTAGTAATGACATGACCAAAAATGCAGATGACCCAGCCAAGTTGGAATGTTTTGCTACTGGCATACCTAAGCCTTTAATCAAGTGGACCAGGTTGGCTGGGGAGCTCTTACCTAATGGGGGTAAAGAGTTTCAGGTATGTGAAATCCATTTTTTTAGAAGTAAGACCATAAGCCATAAAGTATATCCCTTGCTAAACTCACTAACATTAAATTAAAGAAAAATTAATTTATCCTTTACTTAAGTTGTATGTTATTCATTATCTGTTGATCAGGGTTAGTAGTGCATTTTTTTTTTAATTTAACACAGATTTTTTTTAACTATAAGGAAAGATGAAAGTGTCATTTTTAGGGCACAAATATTTCTTTTAATATAACTAGGTTATTTTGTTTTGGATTTGAATTTTTTTCAAATGTAAACTATTACATATTTGTGGCCACTCTGTTTAGAAGACTTTGTAGCAAGTACAGTGATTTCTTCAATTTAGATTGAACTTTTTAATCTGTGTCACTGCAGGGAAATGTTTTGACTATTGACCGCATCCAGTCCAGTCATGGTGGTGTCTACAACTGTTTTGCAGAGAATTCTGCTGGGACAGACTTCCGACAAATTAGGATCACAGTTAACTGTAAGACCTTCTAATGTTATTATATTAGTAGCATAAATGCATATATGTGAAGTTGAATGTTGAAACAAATTAATGAAGTATATTGTGTATTGGCCTCCTTCAGTAGCTGGTAATACGACTATGACTTAGGTTCACTTTTCCTTTTTATTGTTTTATCCCTTTATCCTTCTTTCATGTTATTTATTATACACTTTGGGGATATGACAGGAATATCCCTCCCTATTCTTATTTGAAAATGAAGTGCTACCACCTTCTATAAGCAATGGCATCATTTTAGTTATATTTCCACAAGACTAAGCCCCTTTGCTCTCGCTGTAGTCTGTGACATTCTGATTTAAAAATAAATTCTATCATTGTTTTAATATTATCTTGCAGTTCGACCTGAAGTGTACACTGGCTCGCCTGTTGTGAAACAAGCCATTGGGTACAACAAGGCTCTTGTTTGTAACATCAAAGGTTATCCTGCCCCTGCTCCTGAACAGATAGCCTGGTCCAAAGAAGGCAGACCAGTTTTTTCTACTAGCAGGTTTGTTATCTACCCATTGAGTAGATTTTTCATTTCCAAATAGCCACTACTCCCACTTTAAAAAAAAAAAAAAACAACTTTTTTCCTCATAAACCGAATTTTGTAAATATATTTTTTTTTAATTTCTTTTGATTACTCCTGACTTATGTATTTCACTCAAGGGATGCAAACTTCATTTTGATAAATACTAAATAAATAATGTGATTTTCAAGATCCTACGAAGACATCGCAAATGGAATGAGTTCAGTCTTCGCTCTTGCTTTGCGTAAGTGGTCCATGATTCACTGCCATACAGCAGCGTGCTCATAACGCATGACTTGTAGACTTCCATTTTGGTCGCTGTAGTTAGCTTCTGGTTTTCCCAAACTCTTGACCTAAGTCTAGCGAAGGTCGATGCAGCCTTCCCTATACGTTTTTTTATCTCCTCATCTAGAGAAAGGTCGTCTTGAATTGTGGATCCTAGATAGCAGAATTCATTTACAGCATCCAGCTTGTTATCATCTATGAGGATGGAGGGTGGTGCTGTAGCAGGGGGTCCCATAACATTTGTTTTCTTTGTGCTTATAGTTAAGCCATATTCTTTACAGGCCTGAGAGAAGCGGGACATCAGTAACTGAAGTTCCTCTTGTGAGTGTGCCACAACCGCTGCGTCGTCCGCGAAGAGCATGGAGAGAAAAAGTGTGCAATACAGAGATCCTTGCACAAGCAGGTATTCCCAGCATCTTTACAGCCCTCAGACAACGCCGCCTGCGTTGGCTTGGACATGTTCGCCGGATGGAGGACAATCGCATACCGAAAGTCATCCTCTACGGACAACTTGCGACAGGCTCAAGAAAAACTGGTCGCCCCCACCTCCGTTACATAGATGTAATAAAACGCGACCTCAAAACAGTGGACATCAATACTGACCAGTGGGAAGACATAGCTCTAGACCGCACTAGATGGAGAGAGACAGTGACCAAGAAAGCTATGGACAGCGAAAGAGCATGGGCCTCAGCTCTGGAAGAAAAGCGGACAACACGGAAAATGGCCAGCTCCTCTACCACTGTAGCGAAGACCACCTTTACCTGCAATACTTGTGGACGGGAGTGTCTCTCCAAAATAGGGCTTCACAGCCACACGAGGAAGTGTGCGAGATGAACCATAGTCGTTCTACGACTGAAGGAGGCCAATGATGATGATGATGATGAAATAAATAATAATCCATTAATGTTCCAGTTTTGTAAAGTTTTGTATTAATTCTTTCTCTCCTAATTGACGATGCCAACGTTGATTTGCCCCATATTAAACTAAATTGATTTTGGGAGTTGTAAAATTTAATTTGTGTTGTGTAAATAGAGCATGCATTCTCCTATAATTAATACCAAATATAATTTTTCTGATAACGAACAAAAAAAGTTATTGAAGTTTAATTATAACAGGATAGTGAAGTACAAATGAGCTAAAGGAATAATACTATTGAAATGTGGAAAATAATTACGGATAGAAAGGGTTAATTGTTATTAAAGCTTGTTAAGTGTTTAAAAGGAAGTGATGAACAGTTAAATGAAGAAAAATAATTCTGCTTTAAAAAAAATGTTCCAGGACTGAGATCCGCAACATACCCGGAGCTTCCAATAGAATCACTAGTATCTTGGTTATAAGGAACATCCAGCAGTCTGACTTTGGAAGGTATCAGTGTTCTGCTGAAAATGAAAAGGGATCAAGATATGTAACCATGGAACTACAATGTAAGTCAAAGTCTTTTATGTCATAGTTGTTAACACTTTCATGTATAGTGAGGGTATTGGTTTCATCCAGCATTAATTTAGTTTTGAAACCCCAATTTTTTAAATTTTTTTTTTGCTTTAAGGTTATGAAATGTGACATAATGCATTGTATAAGATAAGAAACTGTACCTCTTTCAGACTAATGGAGCAGATGATGTTAAGGTCATCTGTTTCTGTGGCCTATGGTTAATGGGGGTGTCCTGTTGCCAGAACAATGACCTTGGTTACTTTTCCCCATTAAGTGTCAGTTACTCTTTAGAGTTGGATGAACTCTGATTTGCCCTAAAGTTATCAAAATTCAAAATCCCAGACACCCCTTGGTCCAGAACAGGGGCGGACTGGCTATATGGGCATTCGGGCAAATGCCCGGTGGGCCGGTAGGGCCATTAATTTTTTTTTATATTTTAGAAGCAACACTTTGAGCGTCGTGATAAAAAACAACTGAAAAACTTTAAAGTCTAATACTAATCTAAATAAATTTATCTAAAGTATTGTCGTAACTACCCTTCTAGTAGACGTCAATTCCTTATACTAAACGATAAACAAGAAACATAAGGCCTTTATTTCTCATAGATATTGACGTTAGTGTGAATATAGGCCTATTATATGAATTTATAAAGGGACCAACATTCACATTTTAAATCCTATAGATGACATGTCCAGCCACAAACGAATAGGTTTAATAGAGTTGTCGCATGAACTCGAGTCGACCCCACTACGAAGCCTTCATAAACCACAATTGGTACCTTGAACAATTTAGCATTGCGTTGATTGGAATCAAAATGCAAAAGAATCCAAAAAAGAAGGAGCAGATATCAGTAAGATAAAAAGCAACTATTGCTGGATCATGTGCAAAAAATAATAATAATTAATAAACAAGATTACAAAGAGGCGGCCCCCGTCGGAGTCGGATCCCTGTCAGATCCGCTTTGATCTCTCAACGGACAGACAGACGGACAGGCAGGCCACACAAAACTAATATACATCTTCCGTGCTTTGATCTCTCAACGTTAGCCTTGTAAAGCCGATGTTCAAGGCAACTGCCACACTTGTTTTATGAGTTGATTACTTTACGAGTAAATACTGGTATGTTACTCGTATGTTGGAACAAAAAAAATGTGAAAACACTTGCAGTATATTAGATTATTAATTGTCTTAAAGTAGGTTTCATTTATATTGCATACTAATTAGGTTTTTTCTCTTTCAATACTGTTTGCATAAAATATTTTTAAAAATTAGATTTTGAGCTTTTAGAAAAAAAAAAGTAGCCGTTGCATCAGAACTTTGAATGCTCTATATTATCGTGATGTCAGATTTTCATTTTCTCTTCTACTTTCTGAGCACTAAACGGGACGGACGGACAGACAGACAGACGGACAGACAGGCCACACAAAACTAATAGCGTCTTTTCCCCTTTCGGGGGCCGCTAAAAATAATGTTTTCTCGCAAGTACCAGAGATGATCCAACTATATGATGAAGCATTTATGAATAATTAAACAGTCTCAATGCCAAAAATAACGCTAATACCAAGACTACAGGATATAGACGTAAGTACAAATAAAAGAAACATTGCCAAAATATGAAACAATCTTGAAAGCATTTGTTTTACTGAACGTAAGGATATTAAATTACATTCAAACAAGTGAACTTAATGTTCTGTCATGTCTGTAGTCTGTAGATGCAGATAAACTAGGTATACAAGTTATTGAGAAAGCAGTACATGACCTTTTAAGTTCCCCTTTCAGATCTTGCGTTCTACAGGACAGATGATGTTAAGGCCATATGTTGCTTTGGCCAATGGTTAACTAGCAGGGTGTCATCGCAGTCTTCATCTAGATCCGAACCAAAAACACCAGGTTCTGAAACAAAGGGCATAACCACTAAGCCATCGCGCCCCCGTATCCTTGTGATATGGAGGTTAAATAATGGAGGATGAAGAGATGTAATTTTAAACTGAAGTCCTTATACCTGAGAAAATGGTGAGGAGTGAAAGTGAATCATAAATAATATGTTCGTTGATGGAGGATCCTCATGTAAATGTATATGGTTGCAGAACTTTGTTCACATTGTATAGAAATGCCTGGGCCGATTTTGACACCCAGTCCGCCCCTGGTCCAGAAGCCAAGCACTTAACCACTCCACCACCTCATCTTTTAATGTTACCAAAGGAACAACTAAATTCAATTGGGTTTTAAATGATTAAATTAGTTCTTCTCTTATAAAAATGTAATTAATAAACTAGTATGTAGAGATTGGGCAGCCTTTAAGTTAAACATAAATGTCTATTTCAATATCTCAGGCTTTAGGTCTTTTAGTTCAAAGTAAATATTTGATTCTTTTACACATACAGTAACATAATCACAAAAATGTATCACCTCAGAAAAGAAATTCTAAACGTAACTTCTATGGGTCCCAAACTATTTTCCTTCAAATTGTGAAATTCTCTTTATGTGATTGTGTTTTCATGGTCGTTAGGTCAAAGTTTCAGGTAGTCCAACTTAACTACTATGGGCTTATGATTTTATTAATATTGAACTGAATAAAAATGAACTTAAACTTTTATTGACTGCATATACAGCTCTTGACTTTGTTGTAGTTGTATGTAGAAACTCAAGATGTCAAGCAATTTAAACAAACTACAACTCAATTCTACAATAATCACACATCCTCATTCTTCAACTCCCTTTCATTAGCTCTATTTATAACCTAATAGTCATTACTCAACCTCACATTAGAAGTCTGTTCATCTGTTTCTTTGGCCAACGGTTTACGAGCAACGTGTCATGTGGCCAGCACAACGACCAACCGCCTTTACTTTCCCCCAACTAAAGTCAGGTACCCATTAGAGTTGGGTGGACTCGGGCACCCTAAAAATCCCAGAATTCAAAATCCCAGTCTTCACTGGGATTCAAACCCAGGACCTCAGGTTTGGAGGCCAAGCGCTTAACCATTCAACCACCGTGCCCCAGAAACAGATGACATTAACATCATCTGCCCCATAGATTGCAAGGTCTGAAGGGGACTCTTTACTTTTTTTTTTTACATCAGAATTCAACCAATACAAGCATGCACATTTACTAAGTACAAATTCCAATTTTAAATTATTTTTTTTTAAATTTCAGCTTCTCCTGTTCCCACGGCAGACCGTACAGGAAGTATCAGAAACGGTGTCAACTTCTTGTCGTTCAATTTAGCCACTGTGTTTATGTTAGTGACTGTCATCCTGTTGCACAATGTCCAATTACACAGATAGAAAGTTTTTGTAAATTGTCCTTTTCACCTGCCTCCCCTACCCCCTCTATACTTTGTAGAGTTCTGTCTTTAAACATTCTCATAACTATTGATTTATACTGACATTATTATTTCTTCTGCGTTACTTCATTGAATGGATGATCAGCTGTTCCTTTACTTCAGGGAAACTTTGAGGGATGGTGTGTGTGTGTGGCTGTTGTACTAGTTCACTATTTGACTTGTAGGTTGTACCTTAAATTTAAATGCTTACATTTTTTTTTAACAGTAGCTACATTTATAAACAATTGCTAACTTTTTTAAAATAATAATTTAAATAATTTTCTTAATCATAATATTTTTTTAACTTTCAAATAAAAAAAATGATTTTTGCTAAAAAATGCCCCTAAAACTCAATAATACATTTCACAATTTTTTTAAATGAGGTTTTTGGTTGTTTGTTTTTTTTTTACTTTGTGTTAGGCCCAACAAATTAGCTATGAATAGCTCTGGGAGATTTTATTATTAAACTAAATTTTTGAGACTTCTTGTGCACATTTCATTTGTCTTGCACATGTCCAAGTGAACTGCTCATTCTTGTATGTGGAAATGGATTATTAGTTATATGTGTGTGTGTGTTTTGCATGTACATGCCTCTGACCATTATGTACATAATCACATATATATTACTAGTTATAGATTTTAAACTTGTTTATTAAAATTACCATCTTGTGTGTAAATATTTTACTTTCAACACATTCCAACTCAAGTCAGCAGCTACTTTTTTTAAATTATCATTGAGATTGTACTTTACTTCTCTCTACACATTCCAGAGACTAACTTTGTTGTATATTACTCTGTGATGAGATATAGATCTATTATTTCAGGGATAGAATGTATTTTGTTGGTTCTAGTATAAATTTTGATATTAATCAAATTCCATGATACCCTAGGACCATTCTAATATACTATTAAAATACAATTTTTATATGCAAAATTTTCATACATTTTTTTTTATTTGTATATCATTTCTGATTTAAATCTTTCCCATATATTATAAAATAAGTGAGCAGCTGGTTTGTTTTATTGATGTAAAGATTTTTGTATGATGAATTCTACTGTGTCTTGTTTTTCAATTACATTCCTTTTTTATATACTTCGCATAATCTATACCGTGCCAGGTAGCAGTACTAAGTCTTTAAAATAGACATTTTTATGAAATCTAAATTTAATGTATGTTATGTACAAAAGAAAATGTTTCAAGCTGATTTTATTTTAACCATCAAGGCTCTGAAAAGGAATTTAATGAAATTGTTATACTTTGGTAACAAGGATGTCACAAAGTTAAGGTTTATTTTTTGAGTGGCCCAAGAGCTTAAATAAGTTGTTTGTATATAGTATAAGATATTATCAGTTTCTTTGAATGTTTAAGATTTGTATACATAAAAGGATGAGAACATACTTGTTAGCTCTGCTGTTAACATGTTTACTATGATACTATTATATCTAATTTTTTTAAAATAAAAATAAACTTTTAAAAACATGTATGTCTTCCCATTTTGTTAATTTATAATTAACCTGTTTTTCTAGCTCCCCAAAAAGATCCTAACTTTGAGGTTATTAGACGACATTGTAATAAAACTTATATTCCATGATAACGATCTTGGATTACATATGATGGACACAACATATTTTTACACATTTAAACATTCAGACATTATTCTAAGCTTCAGTGGAGAGATTGTTTTCAATGTACTGGTTCTAGATCTATTAATTATGTGTTGCTAGTAGCCCTTGAAGGATAACTAGGGAGGATTTATTTGTGCTGTACACTGCATGACCAAGCCCAATGACTTCCCTGAGAGTGATGAATGTACTGGGGACACTCATACACTGCCATTGAGTCTGTCTTGCCAACTTGGGAGAGGCACAAGGAAAACTTTAGTTCCATCTATGCTATGTGGATGTAATCCTAATGGATTTGAAAGTAATGGAGATGATTGGGAAGACAGCTTTAAGCCTTACCATGTGGAGAGAAGCAGCAAGACAAGCCATGATCTGAGCAAAGAAAAATTACAGGAAAAAGAATGGCACAGGTTCTCCTTTAACTTCAGCAGTGCAGACAGAATCTCTTTCCAAAATAGGACTTTACATTAAGAATTGAGCCATAGCAGTCTGACAACTGAAGACTAATCCCCTTAACCCAACCAGAATGAAGTGTGCATACCAGATAGTATCTATCAAACCTGTTGTTAAATCCCCATCAAAAAGTTGATGGTAGTATTCTAGCACAAACACTTATTAAAACATACAAAAACTCCAAACAAACTGTATCAAGGCAGAATTAGTTTATTAAATCAAAGGTAGGGCAATCGTACAAAGTGGACAACTTGGACTGCACTGGTATATTTAAAAAGAAAATTCAATGATTACTGTGTCATATCCTCAGTTGTTGTTGTTGTTTTTTTCAGTTCTTTTTTTTTTAACATGCCTTTTGGTTATTACATCAACTATTACTAAAATGTCAGTAAAACAATATTACTTCTTTTGTCATTTTGAAAAATTTAAATAAAACAAGAACTAGTTATCTTAATTTTATTACTTTGATTTATTTATAGGAAAAAAAAAAGAACTGCCTAAATAGGATTCCCATGTAAACAAAACTATTTCACTAACATTCACAGCCCCAATATTCTGAGTAAAGATTAATGTCATCAAAAGGATAAATATATGATCATGAATCAATGATTTAAAAAAATAAGCATGCACTTTTGTCAGAAATAGTTGTCCTACAAAGCTTTCACCAGTGATAGCAGTTTCTTTATCTCGAAGGTTTACTCAAATTCAAGTTAGAGTATGGCATGTAATTTAATTAAATGAACACTATTTCTATTGCTTGCTGTTCTACTTCTACATATGTAGATGTATCATATTTTCTTATCTTATAAATTACAGACATTATTTCAAAACAGAAGATCATAACCTCCTACTCATTTCATGTTTCAATCTAGTTATGCATGTTAATTAATAACTTAAACTCTGCTTAGTCGTTGGCTTTCC
Organism: Biomphalaria straminea; assembly: GCA_021533235.1. Classification (NCBI taxonomy): domain Eukaryota; kingdom Metazoa; phylum Mollusca; class Gastropoda; family Planorbidae; genus Biomphalaria; species Biomphalaria straminea. The sequence continues at coordinate 2,566,895 of JADKLZ010071522.1, read as the reverse complement.
TGGCTGATTCAGGCAACCCTGCTCTAAAGACAGAATACTTGTATGAATTTGTCCTAGCATATGGAATAAGAAATGTGCCTTATTAACTTTTTTTGTTCATGAAGAACTATCTATATTAGATTGACATCTATCATTGACTCTTACCAACTTAACATAAAATATAAATGTACATTTCAGGTATAATTTTCTTTATTTTCTTTCAAATTGCTTTTGTTTTGTGCGTCTTTCATGCTAATACAAGCCTAGTGCCCTATTGTCCAATCTCTTATATGAACTAGCCTGTCTGTGAAGGGTAAAAAAATTATGGCTTTTATATAGCGCTACTTTCATGCTTATAGCATGCTCAGAGCGCTTTTGTCCAATCTCTTTTGTGGGCCAGTGGGGGAAGGGGGTATCTAGGAGATGGTTTTTCCGTGCTGCCTTTAGGTGCTTAGTAAACACAACTCTGCCCGAGTCAGGTGTCGAACCTCGAGCCCCCTTCTAGGTAGCCAAGCCTCGCCAAGCTCAAGCCGCACTTAGCCTCTCGACCACGCTTGCCACACTTTCTGGAAGAACAATTTCATCGCCACCTTTAGGTGCTGGGCGTACACAATTAAGCTCAGGATTTGAACCCAAATCCCTTGACAGTTAGCCAAACAGAGTTAGCCAAGCAGTTTAAGCCCCTCCACCACACACCCTAACTCATTCTCCCAAATCCAGATTTATCTGAACTGGTTTCAGAATCAATGAAAAGAATTCAAAGTGAGGCAAGGAAATTATTTCCTGTTCACTCCAGATTCACATTGATGGAAAAGCAAAGCAAGTCAAATAAGGAACATCACAACTTCAAGTTAGAGAAAAAAAAAGGTTAATTCAATAAACCACATTGTAGGTGACACAAAATAAAACTATAAACTTGTATAAATATTTCTAAACATCTTTAAACAACTTAACTTCAATGATTATGTATAAAACTAATTTTAATTTTGTACTCCAAATAAATATCAAAAGGCCTAAAAATGTTTCTCGCATGCTGTTGGACTAATAATTAAAGGTACACAGGATGTAAGTACATTTCTAATAATCCAAACCAGTTTTTTAAGATCTCATTGACTATCCAAGCCTTTTTATCCAGCAGCAGACTACAGATGAAAAGTCCCCAAGGTGACAATATGAGATTTTGAACATTGTTTTCCTAAGGTTATGAACACACAGGATGAGAAACCTCCAATTGAAACACTTTTCTATCTTGAGAACCCCCCCCCCTCCAATTGAAACACTTTTCTATCTTGAGAACCCCCCCCCCCCAATTAAAACACTTTTTTATCTTAAATGATTGTTTAGGTTCACACAAAAATAACACTTTAAAAGTAAGAGATTATAATACAAAGATATAAAAAGGACAATCTTTCACACACACA
>JADKLZ010071522.1:2530337-2565395 GCA_021533235.1 Biomphalaria straminea | reverse complement strand
AAAAAAAAAAGGCATTTTAGTATCAAAATTAAAAACCCATAAATGAAAATTAATAAATACACAGATGTAAGAGATTTCTTTTCTGAAAAGGTTACTAAAAGTGATTAACTTTAAAAGTTCATATTCAATGAAAATACATCACACAACCTCACTGCAGAAGCATCAGTTGTTTTAAGCATGAATCAGCAAATACTTAAGACATAATAACCAATGCAATACTTTAAAGACAATATTCCTCATGGCTTTAAGTATACACCGCCAAAACAATTTAACATTACACATGAAGACATTTTATATTCTCAATTAACAGCTTGCCTTTCTTAAAATCTAAGAAAACAATCCCTTGAATCTTGATAGGCACGTGATCACATTATCCCAAGTAACTTTGATTAACTTTTTTATTGATGATCATCCGAAAATGTGTTTATTTTCATTAGATAATTCTAGTTACTTATAAGCACTCAAATCAAAATGGCATTAATATTATTTAATATTTGGAATCAAAAATTCTTTTTGTTGCAGAAACCAGTCTAATAAGCTTTTCACTGTTGATGTCCCAGTTTAAACTGCTAAACTATTACGATGGTTTCAAGAAACACTTATACTTAACAAGAAAAGATTTTATTCAATGGGATAAAAAGTTAAAAAAGAACACAAGACAAAGATGGCCCATGTGTGACTTAAATTACTTTGTAACTACTGCATTGACAGTGAATGGAGAGATAGCAGAATTCATGTCCAAACACTCATCTGTCCTTTTAACTTTCATGTTAGGGGGTGCTGCGACAGTTTGGATTACTACTTCCCAAGTTACAGACAGATGACATGCCAAAAATAATAATTGCTAACAAACTCTTATAGACATTAGCACAGTATTTATTTTCTTTTTTAGCACCATTGACAAACATAAATAAACAGCTTGCACAGTTCTAAGTTCCCTTGTTTAACATTTATCTATAAAACATAATGAATGTCACCATTACATATTACTTTTCTAATTGGTTTCATGAAATAAATGTCCAAGTATTAGCAAGAAATGTTGACAAGACAAGACAGTGAAAGAAGATTCAACCAAATGTTTTAGTAATTAATAAGGACGTCATTGTCTAGGTTATTAAACATATCTTTCAATGCAAAGACTACCAATAGTCATGCTGACCACTTTGGTGTAAGAATGCATCAAGATGACACACATAAATATCAACTGTATTTGTAACAAATTTTTTTTTTGTGCCAATTATCTATCTTGAGGATAGAACAGTGCTTGAGGTTTGGGTGACATGTCCTATGACAGAATGAATCCCATTTCCCAAGGGTAGTAATACAAGGAAAATGTAATAAGAATGTCCTTGTATACCCAGCACGAAGGACCTTGGTACAGAGGGCACAAGCTTGGAAGAGGCTGTAGACATTGCTGGTGACTGAATTCTACAGAGACAGCTTGCCGCCCAATCTGCCAGACTACTGGGGATAAATCTTAGTCTAAATCTATCTATGTAACCAACATATTAAAAATATATATATCTTCTATGTCTGTAGCTATCTTGTTTGTATGGATTGGATGAGATGAAACTAACACATTGTAATACAATTAGATATAAATACAAAAATCCATGCATTGGATAAAAGGAAAAATGTGTACTCAATACAAAAAAAAAACAAGATTATTTTGGCCAATAAAACATAAATACATCAATACTAGTGCAGATGTAATCCAACTGATCAGTGTATACAACTCAAACAGAAGACTGGACAGAATACATATCTCAGATTGAATTTAAATATCATAGTCGTACAGAAGTCTGTACCATGGATTAACCAACATTGAATGGACACAATGGGAACAAGTGTTGTACCAGTGTGGGTACAATGGATTACTTCACTTCCACAGGCTTCACACTCTGAGATTGAATTCTAAGTTTTAAAATAGTCAAAACCTTGTAAAAAAAAAATAAAGTCAAAAGGTGATGGGGAATATGGGAGCAGGTTCTCTTGATTGTTTAATGCAAACAAAAAATAAATTTTGCAGAAGACTATTTGAAAATGAGCAATAAAAAAAAAGGAGCTAAATAAATACAAATCATTTGTAACTACAATAGTTGTTCATTTAAAAATTGGAAACTGTTTTAGTTTTTTTAATTTTATTTTTGTTGCTTTAAAAAAAAAAAACTATGGGTAAAAAAAATATCACAGAATATATTTGAAAATGTTCATTGCTTTTCCTTTAATTTAGGAAACAAATGTATAACTTAGTTTCAGTCAGAATAAAAATTTAACAACACAGCATACTTCTTTTTGGCCACTTCCAATGATAGAAAACAAGAAAGCCTTTATCTAAAATGACATCATCCTATTATTTAACAAATAAAAACAAATCAAATAATGGCATTTAAATGAAACGTTTTCAAGTTTGAACTGAGAAAGAATGAAGCAAACATCCTACGATTTAATGTACTTTAAGTTGACCAATTTTAGTACATTAGTATATTTCTCTCATGATGTAATACTTGCATGCTAATACTATCACATTCTCCTCAAGTAAAAGTTCTAATATAATAAAAAAACACAATTAGTAACAAAATAATTAGCTAAAAGCAAAGTTGTTTATATAAAATAAATTGTCTATCTACAAAACTAATGTACAAAAGCCATAATGAGCTTCAAGTTTTTAAATTAAATGTTGAAATATTGTTTATTAAAAAATCAGTTCTTGAGAAAGGAACAATTGTACACATATGTAGGCATCAAGTTCTCAACTTCAGTGGTTTGACCTGGATGACTGGAGCATTAAGAGGACTCTTTACCAACTCTTTTCTTTCTCACTGGGAAGTAATTGAGACAATGTATTAAGTCAAACGTTCAACATAATCCTAATTTATTAAGTCAAACTAACGTTCAACATAATCCTAAGTTGTGTCCAACCTTTTATGTCATTGGGCCACATAAATTTTGGACAGACATGTCTGGGGTTGCTAAATTGAAAAAAAAAATGAAGTCTGGTGCTTCATTGTATATTTTTATATTTTGGGCAGAAGTTCTGAGGGGCTGGTTCTGTGTCATGGGATAGATATAACACACTGTCTGCAGTTTTGGAATATCACTGTTCTTTAATTAACTGAGCTTCATTGTACATTTTTATATTTTGGTTTGGGGCTGGTTCTGTGTCATGGGATAGATTTAATACACTGGCTGCAGTTTTGGAATATCACGGTTCTTTAATTAACTGAGCTTCATTGTACATTTTTATATTTTGGTGAGAGGATGGTTCTGTGTCATGGGATAGATATAACCGACTGGCTGCAGTTTTGGAATATCACTGTTCTTGAATTAACTGAGCTTCATTGTACATTTTTATATTTTGGTTTGGGGCTGGCTCTGTGTCATGGGATAGATATAACACACTGGCGGCAGTTTTGGAATATCACTGTTCTTTAATTAACTGAGCTTCATTGTACATTTTTATATTTTGGTTTGGAGCTGGCTCTGTGTCATGGGATAGATATAACACACTGGCTGCAGTTTTGGTATATCACTGTTCTTTAATTAACTGAGTTAATCAGTTTGATGTAACTATATTAGTTATGTTTTCATGACCTTAAGGTGCAAGGGGTTTAAAGATGGAAGAAAGTGTTTGGTTGTAACCTAACTTTATTTTGTTCATCTTTGCTGAAATGTCATGTACCAATTAAAATGAACAAACTGAGCCCTTCATCTGCAGTGTAGTTGAATGAAGTTCATTAAAATGAATTTTTTAAAAATAAAACTTCACTAAATACACAGACTAAATCAGCAATGTTGAACTCAAAGAGCTAATATCAAATGTTCACAAGTTATAAACTATTCCTACTATTACTAGTCGACTGTTACTGCTTCACATCCATGGCCATTGATTGTTTGTGGCTGTTTCTCTCCAACTTTTTTATTGTTTAGTAGCTTCTGTTTTATGTTTCAATTATTTTCTTAGTATTTAATAATGAAGAAATAATAAAGAGGAAAAGCTTTATACAGTGATATTTGTTTAATATTTTTCCTCTTGTATTGTGGAAGATTTTCTGCTTTATTTGGAATTCAGTTATGAATATAATTCATTGTTATTTTCTTAAGACACTAATATGACTTCTATATTAATTGTTTTGTAGGTAAGCACAAAGAATTTAAATGTGTAATATGCTAGCTGCAAGGTAGGCCCTAAGCAAACCTGGAAGAGTTAAGTTATCTGTAAAGCTGGAGATACTGGAATGACTTGGGAAGAAATCTAGAAAGCTGTTCAGAACCCAGTTTGGTGGGCAAGTGTGGTTGCAGCCCTAAGCTCCTCTGGGAGTTCAGAGGATTACTTAAGCCATAGAACGGGAAGTTGTTTACTAGTAACTACTTTAGAGAGAAATTCATTACACTGTAATAACCATTGCATATTATGCCAATTAGCACTTACAGGCGTCAAGATTTTCTTTTAGCTTGTCATTAACTTTAATCCTGGCCACTGGGAATTCAAAATGAATGCCGAGACGTAATAATTTACTGTTTTCTTTCACCAGTTTCGCAATTTCCATTTCCACTTTATTGCCAAGTACTTCTGGTTTCTGTCAAAGAAAGACCATAGCATATTAGCATAGAAAGTACATTTCAGAGAAAAAATTTAGAAAAATTACATTTTACACACAAATGTGAACAAACAATGCTTTGCGATTGCGCACCAGTAAATCAACAAACTGTTGTTAAAAGTTTAAAGCAAAATTACCCCTTTCAGACTAATAGGTCAAATGATGTAAAAGTCACCTGTTTCTATGGCCAACGGTTTAGAGGGTGTCATATGATCAGCACAACAATCAACCAACTTTACTTTTCCCAACTAAAGTAAGTTACCTATTAGATTGGGTGGACTCAGGAATGTCCTAAAAATTAAAAACCCAGTCCCACCAATTTTTTAAACCTGGACTTCTTGGTTTGGAAGCCAAGTGCTTTATCACTCAATTACTACACCCCATAGGAAATAAGATTTAATTGAATAAGTAGACAAAGTTCCCTTGTAAGACCTAGCAATCTCTATGGCAGATGATGCAAAGTTCAATCTGTTTCTATGGCAAACAGTAAACAAGGGTGTCATGTGGACAGCACAATGACCAAGTGCCTTTACTTTTCCAAACTAATGTCCAGTACCCATTAGAGTTAGATTAAGTGGACTCAATGGCGTCCTGAAATTTCAAAAGTTCAAAATCAGTCTTCACAAAGAATCAAACCCAGTTCAGAAGCAAAGTGCTATACTACTCAGCCACCACACCTATAGACAACTGGAATTATTAGAAGAAATAACTGATGTTTAGTCAGCCACCACACCTATAGACAACTGGAATTATTAGAAGAAATAACTGATGTTTAGTCAGCCACCACACCTATAGAAAACTTGAATTATTACAAGAAATAACTGAAGTTATGTGACATAGGATGAAAATAAATGAATTTTATTTATGCTTGCATTTCTTTTACCTTTAAAAAAAATTGATTTGTTTTTCAAAAGTTACATTGAGGTAATTATTTGCATTTTTAAACACAAATTTGGCAAAACTTTTAGTTCTTTTATACACACATTTATTTAACTCTTTATCTCCCAAGCGACGACAATGTCGTCGGTCGTTTTTGTAAAAGCCGATTAAGCGACGATGATGTCGTCGGTGCAGTAAAACATCTTTATTTCGTTTCTATTCTTGGTTAATAATTTTAAATGCTTATATTCTAAATCTACGTGATTTCCGCTTGCAGAAGAGTTCGTTGTTTACTTCCTTCAGCATGTTTTTAATTGTAGAGAGGGTTTTGAAAGTCGTCTTTTTTTTTTGTGTGTGTGTTTAAATGGAAATTGAAGCTGGCCCATCTAATGGTCGATCTACTAAAACTTGTAGATCTATATTATATTCAGATCAACAACTAAGGGACCTTATTGATTTAGATCTAGATGAAATGATATTGTTTTATCTGATCATATTGATTCTGATAGTGATAGTTTAGTGCCAGTGTAAGTGTTAGAATCTAGATCTAGAACTCTAGATCTGAATCTGATAATTCATCAGCTGATGAACCTGCTACACCCCCATCTAAAACTAAATATATTAGCACAAATAATACATCTAGACCTGTTTAAATAAGTTGGAAATATGCAGAGATGGGTATTAAAACAGAAAGCAATTTTTTTATTCCATCCAGTAAATCTAGATCTACTAACTGGAACTAAACGTTGCAAGTTATTATTTTTTTCTCATAAAATTTTAATGGTGGTGACCTTGGATAATGTGCTATAGTTTTGTAGTTCAAGTGTTTTCTATTGTTTTAGTGGTTTTATTTTGTGAAAATATGAATCAGGATTATAAAACAATAGCATTATATGCAGTTTGGAATAGAAATGATCTTCTTATGTGACTTGGATTAAATTTTTTATCGTCCATCGGTGAGTTTTCATATTTTCATTTTTACTTTTCATAAAACAAAATAAAAATACCACTTCAATTTATACACTTCATTTTGCAATATCTAAAAAGAACATTCATTTTCCTTTAATTCCATATCAAAAACATAATTCTATGATTGTAAATAAAAAAGTTATACCATTTTAACTATAACATATTAGTGCACTCCGATCGGATGAAATCAATAATTCCGTCAGAACGTGGAAAATAATTACGGAGATAAAGAGTTAAAGACTAACGGGTCAATACAAATAAGAAGAAACCTTCTATTGTGATGGAATACTACAATGTGACCTTTAAACTCATCAATGTTGTTTTTTTTAAATAGCTAGTACAATTTCATAAGAGTCAACAAAATTCCCTGACCTGGTTAGCTACTCTCAACTCTAGTAAGGACTGTGTAACATTGGCTGCCTTCAGGAGTTCCACAATGCCCTCTCCAGAGATGAAGTTAGACTCCACGTTGACTGTCTTTAGTGTAGAGTTCACACGCAGAGATTCACTCAGAGCCTTCAAACAGAAACATTCAACAAATGAAACTTCATAATTAGCTTTCAAACATTCAATAGGTATTGCTGTTGTTTGCCTTCAAACAGAACAGAAACATTGGACAGATTTAACATTGGTATACAATTTCAAACAGAAACATTCAACAAAATTAAGATTGTTATAAAATTTCAAATAGAAAAGAAACATTTGACAAATTTAACATTATTACTCTGCAAGAGAATAATGAAAACTTAGTGCACAGAACCAGAATTGTAATCCTTTTATGTCTAAAACATTTGGAACTTTAAGGTAACAACTGCTGAAATTAGAGTCTGTAAATGTTAGTCCCTAATAAAAGTTGAGCAGAAATAAAGTCATACAATGTACCTTGGCCACTCTGTCTGTGGCCCCAACACTGGCCATATCAAAGCGGACACACACTGTGTTGTCTTTCAATGCCTCACAGACCTCAATCAATCTCTCTATTGAAATGTTCTGGAAACAAAAACAAAATAGAAAAGTCTAGTTAAAAGGTTTTCTAAGATATAAATTAGAAATGTCTTTTACATTTTTTAGAACCATTATTTTACTATTTCAATTTTTTTTTTCATGTTCTACCTTGCTGTCTATCAACTTTTAGTTCCTGATATGAAGTATGCTAGCAGACATACAGCCAGAAGGGGGACAAACATGCCCCAACACAAGGGCATCATTTATGCTTTTTTTTTTAAATACATCTTGTGTAAACCTAATGGAAGGTGGTGGCACAGTTATCAGAATCTTCATTTACATTATAAATATTTAGGCTGCTTGGACCCTTACAGTTGTAGCATTCTTTCACAATTCCTACACAAGCAAAAGTTTCAGAGTTATTACAGAAGAAACATAAAACTGCCAAAGTCATTTTCCATATTTGTATATCTTAATCCACTTATAATTATAGCTTTTTTTATATAGCGCTACTTTCATGCTTATAGCATGCTCAGAGCGCTTTGGTCAAATCTAATTTGTGGACCAGTAGGAGGGGGTATCTGAGAGAAGGTTTTCTAAGCTACCTGTAGGCGCTCAGTAAAAATAACACTGCTCGAGTCGGGTGTCGAGCCTCGAGTCCCCTTCATAGGTAGCCAAGACAAGCCAAGTTCAAGTGCATTTAGCCTCTCGACCCCTTATGTAATAAATGGGTAAGTGTTTCGATAGCTGTCTTATTTCATGCCAAATAGAAAACATTCAAATTCTTCAAACTGAAAATATTTCTTAGAAAAATTGAAAAAAAAAAAAAAAAAAAAAGACAATTAAGCAGCAATAGTTTGTACACATTTGATCTTAAATAAGAAAGTGACAAACCTTAATGTTGTTGAGATTTAAAGATTTGAGTTCTTTGTTGTTGTCTTTCAACTGTTTGATACTCTCCTCCACATCTGTCATGTTAGGAGCTTCGTCAGGGATGATCTTCAGTTTCTGAGCTTGGGCATAGCCTGGGAGAAACAAAATGTTTACAGACCTATTCATACTAATAATACCACAAACACTTAGGGGTCTTCAATACAATAATAATAGGCTGTCTAAACCCAAACACATAATAACTTCAATAGATCAAGACAGAAATGGTTTTACTTCTGAAAGATGAGATCAAGTGGATAAAGAAATGGAGATGGGAAAATGAATGTGACATTAAGATATGAGATTAATGAGTTCCATAAAGAGTGATAGTAACAAGAAATGAGAAGGTAGAATTAATCAACCTCACAGGCCTAATACTAGCATTGAGATTAAAAATTAAACTCAATTTAATCAAGATACATGCCTATATTGCATGTAAACATGAATGTAAGCAATGAAGCCCAATTTTGCCTAAATTTGTATTAGATCTAGATCTAGAAGTAAAATCTAAAAAATGATCCACATCTAGGTTTGGTTTCTATTTGAAAAAAAAAAAAAAGACTAAGAAAGTTCCATAGCTAACTGAATACTGCATGCAGCAGATCCAACTTATTTCTTACAGACTTAGTCTGATTACAGATTTGTTTTGTTTACTTATTAATTTTTAGTTGTTCCAAAGCCGACAAAGTGTACTAGACCGAAACTTGCATTTATTGCAGGTGAAAGTGAAAAATAAAAGTCTTGACAGCAGCAATCAGTTGAACTGGCATTTATTTTTTGAAATGTAATATTGTATTCTTGTATCCATGTGTAACTTAATTAAAATGTCTAAAAAATGTACAGAAGACTTCAGTCCTACCTGAGAAACCACCTTCATGTAATGGCCTGTCCTCTAGAGAAGCATAATACTGGGTCTGGGTTAACATACTGTGAAACCCAAGCACAGCTGGAAAAAAATGGACATTGTTAGTACAGTACTTTAGAAACTGTCAACATAAAGATAATGGTCAACACTGGGCATTGGAGTCTAGATTCAAACCACAGTCCCCCTTGACAGGCAGCCAAGCGATGTTTGCCACTTAGACACACATTCCACATATTCATAGATTAAAAATTATAGTTAAATAAATATAAAAATATGTTGTAAATACAAATATAACATAGATCAATATATTTTCTGAAATATTTATCCTTGACATCAAAGCCCAGATTTTTCATAGAAATCTATATTGTACATTTTTTAACTATCATCTCACCTGCCAAATCAACAAGTTCCTCCTCACTAGCCGCTGTCAATATCTCATCCCACTCGGTTTCAACGGCAACATCGTCTTCATTAATAGTTGTCTTCTCCTGTTCTTTAGGAACAAATTTTTTTCCTGCATGGGTTATAAAGCAGAGAGAAATACATTTATAAAAATTAGCAAACAGCTTTCGTTTCTTATATAAACATAGTAAACAATGTTTGAATGATTATTTGGTACCTTGAAGTTCTAATTCTGCTAATGTCAATTCAATTTCCAATTAAATGTGGTCTTAGAAAGAGTTTTAATCTAACTTTTTTTTTTGTCAGTCATTGACATAAAGTTCAGATGTATCTTCGGAAATAAAAGATTATTTTGCCCTACTAGCCTAAATATCCTGCAGAATGACACAGGATGATGACAAGCAAGATTCTAAATCGAGATCACAATGACAACAGTCTGAAGCACATACAACATAGCCAGGATACAACTCATTTGAACCCATCTTGTGTAACAGATAAGTCTATTCAGCAATTTGTGCTGCTAGTCTTTTTTTTTCGGTAGTTGGTTGAAATCAAGAGCACAGTGCAACCTAGTATTTAAAGTAAACATCTAAACATAATGGAATTTAGAGTTTGTCTTACAAAATGAATAGTTCTTTGCAAACAAGACCTTTATTTACATCTTTGTCTTGCAATGTTGTGACCCTCACATAATGAAGGTAAGAGACAAGCATACAAAAAAAATTAGTTCAGACCTTTAGTTTCTTTGGTGAAAGGCACACTGTTTTCCCAATCTTTCTCTTGCTTTGCCTTTTCTTCTAAAAAATGAAGGAGTTTCTGTCGGTTGAAAGGACCCGTGGCCACCTTGGAGGTCTGGTCTCTACATCTTTGTGATGGTGGGAGCAAGGAATTCTAGAACAGACACAATCAACAATTAGCACTAGTATAAAGTGTGATAGAGAGAAACAAAACAATTAAAAAAAAAAAATTTACTTTTCTCCAACTAATGTCAGGTATTCATTAAAGCTGGGTGGACTCAGAGATGCTATTAAGATCCTGAAATTAAAAATCCTAGTCTTACCAGAATTCAAACCCAGGACCCCGCCAAGTGCATTACCACTCAGCCACAGAGCATTAAAACTCTAAATTATACTTAATACTTAATCAAGATAATTAACTCTAAATTTGGATAATTTTATTTCTAAATTCCTTCAAAATGCATTTTCCTTGGAAAAAAAAAAAGTAAAGTTTTTTATGATTAAAGTTATAACTTAAAAACATTTTTTTAACAATAACAATCAAAATTTTGGATTCTTTTTAGAAATTATCATTGTTAACTGCTCGTTTAATGGGTTGTAATTATTTTCATTTCAATCCATGAAAAAAAAAAGGTAATTTGGTATACAAATCTTATTTAAAAAAATGACTGGTTAATTTCAAATCATTTTAACATGCTACTTTGCTTTGGTGTTTATAATGCTTTTAAATAATAAGGCATTCATTAGAAACTTACATCAGGATCGAAATCTCCATTGAGTTCTTCTATTTCCTCAGCTGTCAAGGCATTCAGCAAGTCATCCAAGTTCTCTAAACTGATGTCAGGAACATCCACACTGGCAGCTTTATTTAAGACACTCATTATGGTGACAGCTCAGTCCCTGAGAAAAAAAATAATATTAATATAGAGATAATGGCTTTTTTTTTTAATTACAGATCAACAAGAATATGACTATTCCTCACATTATCTGTTTATGTTAGGTATGACTAGTTCTGGGAAATTCCTACATTGCAGAGTCTTAGATTTCAAATCTTATTTAAAATCACAACTATGTGTTGCAGTATACCTTAAGCCAGTGTTTCTCAAACGTTATTGGTGGATACCTTCCCCCCCCTCCCTAAATTACCCAAATTGCATCTCCCTTATTAGACCCACATTGAAAACTAAAGACTTTACACTCATATAACTGGCATAACATACACGACTAATTGATGAGTACAGTAGTCTGGGAAATACACAGGACAGGCTTTTCCACCATTTGAAGAATTGCTGGTTTGATATTGTTTCAATCTCTAGAGACTAACACATTTGTACATTTATTGAGATGTCATTTGGGTTCTCATAAAACTCAGAGTATATTATATGTATATATATAATATATTGAACAGAACAGTGGTGATCACTAAGTAAGGCACACTTCATAAAATGAAGTTTATTACACAGAATAAACAATATATGTAATATCCAGCTATAAGCTGCTGGACATATAATTGAATACACAATAGTGATAACAGTCCAAATATGAAATATCTCTTCAAATACCTTATTGAAATAAATAAATAAATTAAAAATCCCCCATATGATACACACATCCGCTCATTAGTGAGACCAAGTAATAACTCCCCAAAATACTTTCCCACTTTCTCTCTAGTTCAAAATTTTTCCCAGTGTTTCACAACAGATTCAGCAAAGTGACCAAATGTCACAACATGCCACAGATGAGTCTGGGACAAGATCATTGGTCATAGCTCTGTTGTTTGTGTTTCTCATAACTACTACTTTTGTGAGTCATTGTGAAAGTAAAATATGCTTCTTCCTTAACTATGTAGAAGTACTAATTAAAAAACTAATTAGCAAATACAACATCTAATAGCATATTTGCCCTGAGCCATTACTGCCATTTATATAGCTAACAAAGAAAAGCAGTAGTTTTTGGCCTACACTGTGCTACTACTACAGTAAAGCAACAGGCATATAGCCTGAGCTACATTAATCAGATTAGTACATAAGTAACAATATAACCTGTGATATTACTACAATAATCAGCTCAGTAAAAAAAAAGTAGGCATATTGGTCTGCATTATAACACTTTATTAATATCAGTGTTATTTGAGTTGTATTAGGGCCTCTTCTGGCCTTGTTAGAATGTTCTTGTGTATTACTACTAATTATGGCTACTGTGCAATTAGAATACAATTCACATAAAATATAAAACACATTATTACTACAATAATCAACTTAGTCAAGAAGTAGGCACATGGTCTATGCCATAATACATCCTGTAAAGCAGTAGAACTATGATGTGTCCTGCTACTCTTATTGTAAAGCCTAGTGGATTCTTCACAACTCAAATTGCGGGAACAACTCAATACCTTAGCATGGAAAGGTATAAAAAAAAATAAGAAATCTCTTTATATTGACCTACTAGATCTAGTATAAAAATATTTTTAAAAGCCAACTATTACATAGTATAAAGACAGAAAGTAATGTACACCTAATTTGCGGAATGTTGCTGTTCAATAGCTTTTAAAGTATCGAGTCAGTCAAGCATTCAGTATTCACTTTTTTCTAAATCTCAATTACTACCACTTTACCCTAAATAGTGGCAGAGAAATTGAAAGTCAAGTGAGGGGGAAAAGAGTCATGAATACTGCTCTTTTAAAAAGGGAAAGGATATAAATAGCCTTCAGGTGACAGCAAGCTTTGAGCTTTGTAGAATAGAATGAAATCTAGCAGTCAATATCAATGCAGGTAACAGAAAAACTGAGAAAGGGGAGGGGATTACACGAATAATGTAAAGTAATGAATACAGGGAAATGAAATGCATGCATGTTACTTGTGTGTATATGCTTTGATTTCTAATGACTTTGAGTTAAGTGGGTATGGCTAATGATTTAATCCACAAACACCCTCCCCCCATAAATCCTTAAATTTTAAATATAGAAAGCATATATATCTATATAATAGATTAATCTGGAGTTGAGCAGCATCTCCTAGATTAAGCGATAGTGTACATTAACTTTATTAATAAAACTAGTACAATCAAAATGTAATAAACGAATGATACACTGTCACAGAGTGACCTAACAAGATAAATTGTAAGTGACCTGATGGTTTATTGTAATGCAGTGACCTAACAAGATAAATTGTAATAAAAGAGTGACCTCTTTGATGTTTTATTGTAATGTAGTGACCTAACAAGATCAACAAAAAGTCTGAAACGTAATAACTTTTTGACCTATGTTTTATATATAACCTAGTGATTTATGATTATAAATATCCTTTCTAGAGACATCAGGTTTATAACATTTATAATGTAATGGTTGATATCCTTGGTCCTGACTTATGATCTATATCAGACAACAGTGACCTATGATTTACATTGTCAGTAGTGATTTATGGTTTATGTTAGTAGTGACTTAGGGTTTATATTAGTAGTGACTTAGGGTTTATATTAGTAGTGACTAATGGTTTATATTAGTAGTGACTTATGGTTTATATTAGTAGTGACTTATGGTTTATATTAGTAGTGACTTATGGTTTATATTAGTAGTGACTTATGGTTTATATTAGTAGTGACTTACGGTTTATATTAGTGGTGACTTAGGGTTTATATTAGTAGTGACTTATGGTTTATATTAGTAGTGACTAATGGTTTATATTAGTAGTGACTTATGGTTTATATTAGTAGTGACTTATGGTTTTATATTGTTAGTTGTGACCTAAGATCTATATTGCTAGTAGTGAATAATGGAAAATATCATAAATAATTAAAGGCCTAAATTCTAACACAGTGACCAATGATTTAATCATAAGGTGGCAGTCTATGGTTTATATAGTGATGCCTAAACTCTTGCTAGTAGGGCATATGCAGCCCACATTGTGTCGCTAGATGGCCATTGGGTTGATAGTTTTATGCCTTGACAGGGGCGCGAAAAAAAAAATTACAAGGACCTCTGGTTGACAATGTTTGGATATATCTGGTTTTTATATGCAATTATAATTATATACAAATTAAATACATTAAATACACACCCCTTCCTTTTCCCACCATTTCAGTCCCTCCCCCAAATACACCGTAATGCTTATCTAACATTACATTGATAGAGAGTATAATTACAAGATAGAGACACCTACATGTAACTAAACATACTAACACCTTTCTTTTCTGAGATCCATATTTACCATCAATAAGCCGATGCCGTAAACGTATGACGTTATTACCACACGCGCGCACACATACACGTAAGAACACTAACTCTGACACAGTAACACACACACACAAACACATTTCATGAAGAAGCGCTAGTTCATCAAGCAGTAGACTGAAAGGTTAGTGTTTACACACTCGCTCCCCCCACGTCCATACTTTTGACATAGATCTAAGTATCAACACGAAAGCGATGCTAAAGAAAAACGATCATAATTAGTCACCAACATGTATATAATACTTACACGAGTCACGCCCTGAGGTAGGCCTACATTACGCCAGACACACACATAGGCACACACTTTTGCATGTATAGGCATACAGGTTTTGTCGAGAAAATTCATCTCAGAATCAGGGAAAAAAAAAGATCTTCTATTCCTATTTTAAAGGAGGGTGGCTGAGCGGTAAAGCGTTTGGCTTCCGAACCGGGGGTCCCGGGTTCGAATCCTGGTGAAGACTGTGGATTTTTTTTACTTCGGGAACTTTGTGCGCCTCTGAGTCCACCCAACTCTGTTGAGTATCTCACATAAGTTGAGAAGAAGTAAAAGCGGTAGGTTGTTGTGCTGGGTACATGACACCCTCGTTAACCATAGGCCACAGAAACAGATGGCCTTTACATCATCTGCCCTATAGACCGCAAGGTCTGAAAGGGGACACTTTATTCCTATATAAAAAAAAAGTAAACATAAACAACTAATATGCAACAACTTACGTGTGATTACTAACGAGACGTGTTTCACCACAATATGAGGCTATTATTGAATGATCGGCTTATAACGACAGGACAGAAACAGAATCCCAACTCCCAGGAAAAAAAAACAGAATGAAGTGAACGCACTGTCAAAGCCTCAATAATTGACATGCCAGAAATCAAACGCAGAGTGAGGACGCCATAATCTGCACTAAAGAGAACCTCCAAATTTGAAAGACTAATATTTGAACAAATGAATGGAGTCGCCCCTAATGTCTGGACACACCGACTACTGCCTTGAAAGTAAAGCTTCCTATTGAGACATAAAGGGATTGCGGGGTTTAGTACGCTAACTTCTGTGGTAAACATTGGTATACGATGGTGATGTATGGCCAGCTCAATGACCAGCCGAGACTCGACCAAGCCAATGCAAACCACCCATTTGGAGCTAGGTGACTTAAGACATGATCCAGAGACAGCTCTGATTGACCAACGTTTTTTAAAACAGTCATTAAAACCTAAAGCCCATTTATTTCGCGAATGAATTAAATTACAAAGGATATATATACAAATATATACACATATACATATATATATACGCCTTTCGTTATACCGGTTTTGAAATGAACACTGCTTTAGGTCAATGTATCAACATTTAATGACGAATATATCCGTTTAATTACAAGGGTGACAAGCCAAGATGAAAACTCTGGGTACTGTCGCTGGGTAACATCATGATAAAAAATAAGGTAGGGGTAAAAAAAAAAAGACTAGCTAACGCTGACCCTCCCTCCCCATATAGGCTACTTTTTAAAGTCATTGTAAAAGGAACGGGAACTTAGCTGCTGGACATTAAATAGCCTATAGCATAGTATAAATAATCATATTATCCTATGAAGTCGTGACTTATTCCCTGCGGAAATTCGCTGCATGTAGTCGCGCACATTGTACCATATCCACTAATCACACAACTCAGTAGCAGATCTACTGACGGTGTGAAAAACAATCCCAGCATTCATGGGTTGAGCAACCTACAACGAAAAGAAAAGAGAGAGAGAGCGAGGCTGGGGAAAAAAGGGGGGTGGGTGGGTGTCAGGTATACTATGTAGGTCAAGAAAAAAAAAACGAGCGGAAAGATTGCCACAAGCACGGGTCTCACTAAACTATTATAAGTCTCTGTGTTTTGATCTCATTCAATTGTTAACTGTTTAGGTGGACCATCAAACACACAAATACTCGACCCACTCTTAGAGTCGGTCAACTCAGATTGGCACGGTTACGCAAAAACATGTTATATAAAAGGCCCTTTTGACCTATCGAAGAAACTGCAATCGTCTGCACCACGACTGCCGCCTCAATGTTTTAATTCTCTTCTAAATTATAGACGTTCCTTTAAAAAAAGCAACGAAGTGTTGACATGTTCACCAGGATTCGAACACGGGGGGCCCCCCCCCCCCCCAGTCCGGAAGCCAAGCGCTTCACTGCTCAGCCACCGCGCCTCCTGAAGATAATTTGATAAAAGTAGAAATTTGGGAAGAGACGGGTGAAGTCTCCCATCCGGACAACCCATTAATCTTCGGACTCGAAGACAAGGCTTATCATAGAGTGTAGAAGAGAAAGTGCTATCAAGAAACGTGGTAGCGATATAAGAAACACTAAAGAAAAGATAAACACTAAGTTTACATAGTAAACAATGTCAAGGACGCACGACTCAAAGACCAGCTTTGTCAAGTAAATAAAATTTACTTTGTGCTACAAAAGAATTTAACACACACACAAAAATAATAATTATTTATTCAAATATATATATATAGTATTACTATTTCCGGTATTTTGCACACCGGATAAGCCAAAATTTAAGTGAGTTATTAATAGCTTTGCTTCGATCTCCCATACAGGCACATACTTAAGCTAACAGTAAAGCCTCAATATAAAATTATATAGTTTATAAAAAAAAAAAATCACTAGTAACCAAAGACCAAACTGAACATCATGCATGCATTGGTTAGTCCTCTTTCTTAGCAATACAATTTAATAAAGAAGAATAAACGTGTTGAAATAGATCCTAAAGAGGAAAACTGTGATAATAATGTATTGTGAAACATCTGTAAAAAGGATCAGAAAATACAGTGTATCGAAGCCTAGGAAGTTTTAGAGAAGCAAAGAAAATGTTTGCAGTTACAAATACAAAGCACTCTAATGTTGAGGAATGTGTCACTGTAAATACCCACACTAGACACAGTAAAACTACTGCCCACTTGATTTTAGTTCTGGAGGATGGTTTTTATAAACTTGGTACTAAACAGGGTATTTTAAAACAAACTAAATTCTGTGTTTGTAAAACGAGATTTTTAAGAATTATGAAAAGAAGATGTCCTTGTAAAAATATCTTTACTTCAAGCAGCAATATAAGAATCATTTGGTAGTGGTCAGGGTTTTAACAAATGTGACAGCAAATCTAACTGCCCCATGTGCTTCTAAGCTTGTTAAAAAAAACCTTTATAATTCAAAATGTCACCAATCTGACAAATACATAGTGGGGAGGGGGGAGTCAAAAACCCAAAATGGATGACCTTACAGCAGAATGATTAGCTATCTAATTGTTTCACCTCCCCCCCAACCCAAACAGAGCTAGTTCCATTCTTTCATTTGTAGTCAATATGGCACTAAACAGGGTGATAATACTCTACAGTAACAACTGGGAGGTTATTGTGTCTGTCTGTTGATGATGACCTTTCTAGTCAAGATAGGAAAAGGTTAGTACTATACTTTTACCACCCACTAAAAACACCAAGGAAAGCCTAATAGAAATAGTAAGACACTTATTTGCATTTAATAAATGAGTATATGGGTCATCTGGAAAAATTTATAACAAAGTCAATATCTTCTTACACATTCTTACACATAACATTTTTTGCTTTTTTGTTACTTGGGTATGAATGCATATATTGTGCGTTATCATACAAATTGTTTGCACTAATAATATATATTGTCATTTATAATGCAATGCACAAGTTTACATTTTTGTAAGCCTAAATGCACTAAGGCCCTGAGCTGGGATTACTTAAAGCACGGTCCAGGTATCTGTATAAGAATCTTTTATAGTGTCATTCTATTTCTTGAAAAAGGAACCACTGGTTAACAGATTTGTAGTATATAAAGAAATCTGAAACCAAGATGCCAAAAGAGCACTTCAGTTTGAGAGTAAGAAAAGTGAATGTGTTAGACAAAGAGAGAGAAACAAGCAAAACATAGTGAACAAAAAGTCTCTCTGTTAACCCTATTAAAAAACTTTTCTGGTTGTTAAAGCCATCGAGCCACAATGTTGTGATAAATTATTAAACATCTGCTAAGAAAAGTATTGGTAAGAGCATGCAATTCATGGATGAGAAACAAGGAAGCACCTCTGTATCTCAACAAGAGAAAGTTAATACAAAATTTTAAAAACAAAATGAAGCTGAGGGTTTAATAAAGTCTTCTGAGTTCTATAAAGAGATACATTTTTAATATTGAATTACACTTGTGTAAGTTAAGTAACAAAAGTTACAGTTAGATGTTTAGTGATGCCAACAGCACATTATTTTTTGGCTTTTTTACATTCATTAAAATTTTAAGTTATAAGCAGGGCTCCATAGTTTTAAAGTTTTTTGAGCAGTGATTGCAGAGTCATAACAATATGATCAAAAAAAAAAGTGTCAGTGAGAATGTTTCATAGCTACATATAGATGACAGATAGATAGATCTTGTTTCTAAAAAAGATTTTGACATGTATACAATTTTGATGTAACTTTCACATTATTTTTGTAATTTGAGGAATGGAACAATTTTTTGCATTACTATAATAAATACTGTATAAAAATATAATTATAGACTCTACTGACTTCTAAAAGATGACACGTAAACTAGTACTAAAAGGAAAACCAACGTCTTGGCAGAGTTAAAGTCATTGATTAACAAGCATGACTAGCTTGACACATAAAATGCATATAGGATGTAATGATCATTTTTTTTTAAGTAACCACTGTAATATAATATTGTTGTAACTCCAGTGGCTGACTGAAATGGTTAGTGTGTGAGACCTACTGACACACAGACTAAGGCGAGTCACACAGGTCAACGGCTGTCCGAAGTATGACCCATGTTGTGGTTATGTGATCTAGAGCCTCAACTTGACGTACTAGAGGTAGTGTGTTAGAATGAGTGCAGTCCAGAATAGCAAGCAGTAAGGACTGTGTGTTACTAAGTGAGTCTGCGAAAATGTAGCTGTACGAGCTAGAGAGACCTGTGGTGTTGTTCGAGAAGGGACAAGGAGTGTGTTTGCAATATTGGAGGAGTGATTAGGGACTCGATATAAACTAGAGAGTTAATATGAAAAGTGTTCAAAAAGTCGTCACTACTGTTGTCTACTGCGCAAGACAGGAGAAGAGAGATGTGTACTATTCGATGCAAGTTTACTAGGGTAGAGTTAACTGGAAAGGAATAGAGTCATTAAAGTCTATACACAGCAAACTACAGTGGACTTGAGCCGTTACAGTCGATACAGTCAATGTAGGACATGTAAGGCTCTGATTTGTGTAGTTGAGTACGACTCTGAACAGCTGAATATATTGGAATATGAGTGTTTCTCCAGTACTGGTGACATATTGGTATTGGTTCACTAAAAAGTCTATAACTCAAAAACTTCTGATTAAAATGTCACAATTTTTTTTTCATTGCACATAGAAATGGTTTATTTATAAATTGTGATATTTTGAGCTTGGAATAGTGGAATTTTAAAATTGTAGAAAATGTGTGAAATAGTGCACAAAATGGCCTCTTTTGATGTAACATGGAATACCTGGCTTAGGTTGAAGTAATATTCTACTAAAAGCAAGGATTATTGAAGAGACATTTTTGTTCAAAAAAGTTAACAGTATAATGATATTGCATTAACAATATCTTTTTATTTTATATTTACTTTGGTATTACTTAGGTGTCGCAGTAAAAAATGTGTCACAGGTGCATCACAGGGTGTCCCACTTAATTTGAAATTTTAAACCTTTATCAATTGTAAACAAAGTAAAGGATTCTGCTCCCAATTGTGTTTCTGTTACTAAAAGCATCAATGATTAATTTACACAGTGCAATTTTTCTTTAAAACTGTAAAATTAAAATTTTTTTAGTAAAATAGGTCTTGGTGTGCCAGGTGATGCACCTCTGCACCGCTTGACAAAAAGGACAATATTTTTTTAAACAAAGTTATTAATGTGATGGGAATTACTTCATTGTATCTCTGATACTGCTTAGTACAAAATTAGATCCATTTTGTTGGGAAAAGGCTACATAGTAATTAACAGGAGACATTAATAGACATGGTGTCCCACATTTTTTTCACCGTAGCACCCGAAACACTGCATATTGAATCATACCAGAAAATCTCAGAGGTTAAGATATAAGTAGTTTTCTCACTAAAGTTTTGAATTATAATAAGAATTAAGCTTATTATTCTTAAGTTTGATCTTAAATACATGTATACATACTATTTTTTTTATCTAAGTTAATGTAAATCTTATTGTTTTATCATTGTTTGAGGTGCATCATGGGACACCGAACAAGTCTTGTTCTAGATATAGGTCAAATGTAGATTTAAATCTACTCTATATTTCAATTTATATGAAAATCTTGTTTTGGATCATGTTCTTGGTGCATTGAAAGTCAGAAAGCTGCACCTTTAGTCTATGATTAGGTTATGTTTGAGGCAGTTATGTCTAATATCTTTTTAAAGAATTGTTGAACACACACACACAAAGGCCTAATACATAAATTTGTGGTTATAAAAACCTATTTTGTGAATCACTAATACAAGAATACTTGGTAATGTATTTAGAGACTTTAATTTTTTTTTATTACAGCATGTATTAAAAAAAAAAAATATATTTTCATATTGGTGTCCCGTTGTAGCACCCGCAACATCTTATAATATAATAATAATGTTATAATAAATGCTTGAATTATCATTGAGATATTGCAGCAAATAACAGCCTATATATTTAGCTATAATGCAAATATAGCATAAATTCTATTTTCTTATAAAAAATCTTATTTAAAAAACTTTTACCAGTAGTGTCACAGGTGCTACGGTGTCCCATGTTTTAAATTGAGCGCAAACATAACCTAAGTGCTCAAAAACTTAAATTTCTCTATCTAGCTGCTTAATACAATAGAAACATTCAAAATTATACTAAAAAAGCAAGCAAATAAACAGTTAGTTGTACTTTAATCATCAAAGGTGTCCCAGTGATGCACCTGAAATGCTAAAGTGGGTACCCCCATTTGCCAGCTATGCCGAGGAAATGTACATAGTCCTATTCATTTTCTATTGATAAATTCTTAAAGTATAATGGCTGAAGAAGTGAATACACTTAAAAGGAAACCAAAAACTTCCACTTTAATTTTTGGCTTAATGTGACACTTTTTGATACCAGTATTGGAGAAACACTCATATGGCTCTATACAAGTTGAGAAGAGATGAACTGCAACGAAGTATAGCGAACTATTAACTATCAGATATTGTGCTGTCTTCTACTTTATATGTTACAGTGATGAATTGTTAGAGTTAGTTAGTTTTAGTTTTAGTTTTAGGCACATCGGCACAGTATAGGCCATGTCGTGCCCGATTTGTTAGAGTTAAGAAAATAGACTCTAGACTAGATTAGATTGATCTAGATCAGATCGACTAGATCTATAGTCTGGGCTGGAGACACCAGACTTCAAGAAAGATACACAGGGTGACAAGGAGTGAGAGACTTTATTAATCTTAATTAAGAATATCTAGATAGAGATCTAATTATAATATAAAATTAGATCTTCTAGAAATCTAGATCTATTTTCTATTTATAAACTATAATTCTAATAAGTATAATTATAATATTAATACATTAAAATAATAGTTACTAATATATATAGTATATAAGCACTATTAGATATAACTAAGTGACTACATTGTCACTATATCAAGTCTAGATAGATCTATAATGATATCTAGAATTCAAGATCTATTATCATCTCTATATTTATAATATATATGGTACTCTACTATTATAACTAATATATGGCGGAAAACAGATTGAGCTCTCAACATTCTACTTTTAGGACCATTTTTTTGACCAATTTCAAATTGGCTATAATTGACATATTATATATCAATTTTATTGCCCAAGAATAGAGGAATCCAAAAAAAATAAAATTATAAGCAACAGACAATTATTTAACTTGAAAAAATGAGGTCAAACACACTTACCCCTAAGAATGAAAATTCCATCACTCACAGAAGATATGTCCAATAATCCATGAATTTCACAAATTCACAATATTATTAACAGAAAAATGTATCACAAAGTAAATTATATTTATAGAACATTTGAAAAAAATATATAAACAAGTGTTTTAAGTCATTTATGCCTATTAATTGAGTCTCCCCAGACCCCACCCCCCCTCCGTAAAAAGAAAAGTTGCAAAATATACTTTATAATCATCCTAAACAACAAAACCATTATCAGTTTTGACATATTATGTATCGATTTTAATGCCCAAGAACAGAGGAATCCAAAAAAACAAAATTCATTATCATCAGACAAGTATTTAACATAAATAAAAGAGATCAAACACACTTACCCCTTATAATGAAAAATCCACAATTCTCAGAAGATATGTCCAATATTCCATGAATTTCACAAATTCACAATATTATTAACATAAAACTGTGTCACAAAGTAAAGTATATTTATAGAACATTTGAAAAAACAAACAAACAACTTAAAAATGTATTTATAACTTATAAATAAGCCCCCTCTTCGGCTCAACCCTGCCATAAAAAGTCCCTTTTTTTATCTCATTTTTTTTACATACTTTTTATATCTATTCTAGATAAAGGGTATTGATGTATTTTAGACTAGAAAAGATCTAATATTAAATGAAATATAATCAAGATATATATAGATCTAGATCTAGTTGTTGATCATTTCTAAATTCTAGATCTAGGCATTCGACAGGCCTGGTCTTAACTCTAGACCTAATAATAGGCTTAACTAAGACTTTATTTAGAGGTGCATGGTGTTTTCTGTTTACTATATCAAATGATCTCAATCTCTGTATTTGTTGTAATTGTTGCTGAGAAAAGAAATAAAAACAACATTTATTTGGTTTATATAATTATATGTGTTTGTGTTGTTTTTAATAAAGTCTTTTTAAAGTCATAAGTAGAGTCTAGACCTAGATCTATTAGAAATAATTAGATCTATATAGAATAGAGAGATTTTAGTTTAAGTTTAAGATCTAACTAGGGTGTCAAGACTGCATGTTGGCAGTGTTGCTCACAGAAATAAATAAATAATAAACATATAACTTTTCTTTTATTCCATGTCCATAAGTATATTTATATCTGTATAAGATTTATTTCTTTTATTTTAAATAGTAGCGTCTTTAATTACTGTAAAACTTCAATTTCTTAGATTGGATCTATTTTAGGACTATTTGTAAAAATCTAGATCTAGAGATTCTAGACTAGTCTTCTAGACTAGATCTTTATAAATAAAAAACATAACAATTTACAATGACATTTTTAAACAAAAATGTCAGCATCTGCGTTATTTTGGCAGCTCTAGAAGATCGAGTAGATCTAAATCTATTTTCTAGATCTATACAATGGAAGGAATACAGCACGAGCACTCGATTTTTAGAAGTCAGCTTTTTATTTAGATCTAATCTAGCAATTCTGTAATTTAATTATTAATTTTCATCTTAACATTTAGATGTTCTAGATTTTATATCCACAATCCAGTCTTTTATCATGATCTTGGTTATCTTAGCGTTAGTAAAAAGAATTTACAAAGGAAAAAACACCCGTAGACATTTTTCTAGATATAACGCTAGGGCGGCCAGGTCTAGTCTCTATTACGCCAATTACAGCACTAAACTAAGACTTAGTTAGTATATATAATCACTAGATCTAGACTTGGGCTAGGTCTAATCTCTATTATTATAGATTATAAATACTATATTATAGCTTTAGGTATTCTTATAATCTGGGGATATATTACACTTTAGAAGTAATCTTAGTAATGTTCTTAACCGATGTTAACATGAATGATTAGATCTAGAAATCTAGGTCTAAAATTCCTACAGTTTCATTATTTTCTTGTAATTAAAACATATTCTGTCTTCTATTTATCTAATATTAGAATTGTTTAGATCCACTATTATTAATAGAAATCTAGAGTCTAGTAATCTAATCTTTAAAAAAAAAATACACACGTGTTGCGTGTTTTGGTTCCAGCGTGGAAACAGACGAGCGCGTAGATCTATGTTCGGTGGTACAATTATCGGTAATGCAACTTATTTGAGACAAGCTAGTATTAAAGTACAATAATTACCTGAATAAGTGATAATAATATAAAAAATATTGTCAAATGGATAGTTCGGACTGAGATCGTTTTTAGCGATGCGTCTCTCTCGAGGATTCAGAGCGAATGATTGAAAAAACAAGTTTTGAAAAAAACGTAAGCCCTACAATTTCCGCGACACCACTTCCGATTGGTTTATAAAAAAACGTGCTAAAACATTATTTTTTATTATTTTTTTTTTTTAAAGTACGAAAATATTAGAATATGAGTGCTAAAATAAAAATATGTGTTTCCTAATTAAAATTGGTAATATTTAAGTGCAAATAAAAGAAATATCGGCAAACATATTTTGAGACAGACAATTTGTGTATTTGCAGTGAGGCTATTTTTTTTTTAAATCTAAGACAAAGGAACCATTCAACTCACTTTTTTTTTTCTGTAACATTTACAACAACCAATTTCTAATGGTAAACAGGTAAATTTTTTCATATAACTATAAAAATAATATGTTTCTTACCTTTTCAAAGGGGATCACATAAATCCAAAAGTAAATCTTGTCTGTCACAAATAGCCTACTTGGTGAATTTCACAACGGCACAAAATCTTTATAAAAACGAATTTCCACAAAATATTGCTTACGAAGCTTACACAAACATAGATCTACATATCATATCTAAAAAATATGCCATAGGTGGCCTAAATTAAGAGATAATGAATATTGACTCTCAAAAATGCATTTTCAATGGGAAATCTGTTTTCCGCCATATAGACTATAGAGTCTATATATAACTCTATTTTATAAATTTTTAATATCTAGATTATACTAGATAAGTAGATTATTCTAGATCTACCTACAGTGACCTACCTGCCTAGCCTACTAGTGTGTAGTTAGTAGTAGTATAAGTATTTAATACTATTACTAGTAACTAGGTAGGTCTAGACTAGACTAGATTCTAGTCAATCTAGTAGTAGATCTAGATTCTAGATCTATAGTCAGTATAGTCTATACTAGTATTACTAGTACTAGATCTAGTTACTGTAGTGTTTAGTAGAGTAGTTAGTACTTAGTAATGTAAAGTAAAAGTAAAGTAAAAGTTAGTATTTAGTTCTAAAGACTGTTACTAGTGTTACTAAACTAAAGACTTAAAATAAGTTAAAAGACTAAAGAGACACACTGCACACAGCACACACACATCTAGATCTAATTATAATTATAGGCTCTACAAGAAACATCAAGGTAAATGCAGGTATATATCGATAGTATTGATTGCATATGACTTACCTAGTATTTCGATATCCTTTAAATGTTAGATAATATCCAAAGAATTATCAGTAAAGGGATTTTATAGAACAGGACGACTTAGGCTCCGAGTTCTTCAGTATTAGGGGGCACTTCCTGCTAGTCTAATTTTGATATGCCGGCAGTATCGATACCTGTTTTTCCTTAATTGTAGATTTAAATCTAAATACTAAACAATTTTTTTTAAAGATTTTTTAATAAAGTACCCTGAAACTTTGCATTTCACATATATAAAAGATACTAGATTTATATCTTAAATTTTAAAAGCTTAAATATCTAGAAGAAAAAAGATACAAGCTTTTTTTGAATCTAGATCATATGTTAATACAAGTACGGAAGTAGTTGTTTAATAAAAATGGATCTAAATTATTTGTACCAAAACGTGATTTATGTTATATTTTGGTTTCATAAAGATTAGAGATGATGATCCCACACAGTATTTTTTAAAAATTAAAATCTTTATGAACGTTTTTTCCTAACCGCCTAGGATTATGAAACGACCGAAAAAAGAATGACATGTTCTCATTGATTTAAAATGCGAAAATGTCCGGCTTTTACTGCTACTTATTGTGTTGTTTATTGAAAAGACATTATATAGCATTAAAATCATTTCCTTAATCAATTCTATTTCTAATAGGCTACACATTCATAACTGATCCTAATTCGTGGTCGAAGATGAGCACAATCTCATTTCTCTTGAACTCGAAGATGGCTATGGAGTCCAATCTTCACTCCGAAAAGCCGGCCGCATATACGGCACAAAAAGTTTGGGTCTGCTGAGAGTCTGCTCATTTACAGTTTTTTATTGCTCTGTGTTCCTTACTAATGGTTGCTCTATTTGCTTCATAACTTAAAATACAGATATTCACAACTTCACGCCACAAGAAACGATCAGTAGTTTCCTAGTTGTGGATGTTAATTTCACTTTTTTTTTAGGGAGCTCTTGAGAGTATACTTATATATAATACTTATAATTATAGTGTCTTTATATCGCTTGTGTTGACCTGAGACCAATCATTATAGAAGGCCTCAATAATGACCTGCAATGTCACAACCTGTGGGCAGTGAATATCAGGCAATCTCTACTGCCCACACGTTTCGACGCTGCAGGTCAGTGTTCAGGCTTGTTATGACGATTGGTCTAGGTTGACGCCATTGAAGGAGCTTTGCTGCACACATCTACCATAAAAGAGTCGTTTAGGAGGATGATTTTTCAGACTTAGGCCTGCAGATTTACATGTACAGCTTATCGTAAAAGTGTACCCTTCAGACCTTTCGATCTATGGGGACGATGATGTTAAGGTCATCTGTTTCTTTGGCCAGCGGTTAACGAGCAGGGTGTTATGTGGCCAGCACAACGACCAACCGCCTTTACTTTCCCCAACTTAAGTCAGGTACCCATGAGAGTTGGGTGGCCTCAGGGGCACCTAAAAATCCCAGTCTTCACTGGGATTCGAGCACAGAACCTCAGATTCGGAAGCCAAGTGCTTAACCATTCGACCACCGCGCCCCCACAGCTCATCGTAGTCGGGGCATTTTTGCTGTTCATCTCTGACAGCTGAAAATCGTAAGATCTGGCATGTGTTCAAACCTATTCACCGGGTGAATTTTTCTTAGCGGAGGCAGAAGAAGTTTAGCTTTTTGATTCTCATATAAATGATTTAGTTATACTTTGTATGCACAGTATCCCCCAAAAATTGGGTATTTAAATAAAAATGTTGTTTGTTAAGTACCGCCATTTGGAAGGACAGAAAGATGACTTTTTAGACAATTTGTTAATGAACTTTGGTATTGTATATTCAAGGCTGTTTTTTTTTTATGAAACATGTTACCCAGAAGTGATAGGAACTGCGAATTGTTATTTTGAAAAAAAAAAAGTTTCACAATCTTAGCATAGTGGATAAATTTGGACTCTTCATTGAAGTTCGATAATTGATCAGATTTAAATATCATACTCGGCCATAAATTTCGAAGTAAACAAAAACAAAAAAAAATAAACGGAAATTCAGAGTTAGAATAGTGAATTTAAAAGTGCGACAGGCGGTCTTTGACGCCATCTTTCATTTACGTCATATATATATAGTTCGTCCATCGTGGTTCGATGATGACCACTTTGTCATCCAGTGGGCTGAGGGCTTTGCACTGGGGTTTTGTGCCTCCTCATGTGGCTGGTGAAACCTATGCGAGCCCGGAATGTTCGGCCGCACTCTGGGCAGGTAATTCCAGCTGGAACTAGTGTCGTTTGCCTTGCCTTTACGTCATAACATCAATGAAAGCATTCACTGCGCCATTCAACCAAAAATGAATGCACATGAAAGGATTCAACTTCGGGAAAGTAACGTATACACTTTGTCACTCGGGAACCAACATGCACTTTATGGCACAGAGTAATATTTTTAAAAAAATCAACAAATTTGTAATGTAGATTTATGTATCTTACACCATTGTTCACATATGCAATAATCAAGTCTAAGACTAAAGACTTCTTCATTGATCCTTACGGAAATTTTTGATTACACGGACTATTTTCTCATATAAAGACAACACAAAAGAAACATACACATAAATACAACAGACACAACATACACATAAATACAACTGACACAACATAAAAAGTTAATTCAGCGTCTATACTTAGGCATGTTGGTGCTTTTCATGTTCCCTTGATCAACGAGTGGCGTTGATATAGTCTGACCGAATGAGGTATAATTGTAAAAGGCTATTCTATATTGTCAGTGTATATCCAATCAATGCTTCTCACTAAGAACACGTATGTAATATATCAATACAACAATATTTGTTTACAAAAATGCCAAAATTCATTTATTACTGTTACATATACACAATAAAAAAATGCGAAAATAATTAAAAACAAAACACACGAATGAATGCATTTGAAAAACAGTTTTGAAAGACTTGTTGCTGAATTGTTTTCAAGTTCATTAACGTCTTACTGCACTAAATCAGTACTAATTATTAAGTAAATGTAAGAAGCTCTCTCAAGTCTATCACTTAAGCAGCACGGTGGCACGAATACTTCTTTTATCAAAGCTTTTTATCTTATATTATAAGACGCGGCTTCAAAAAAAAAAGATGATTACATATAGTCATGCATGTTGACCAATGACTTAAATTCAGCAAAGTCATTGGTTTTCATGGCTAGCTCATGCCACCCATTCCATTCTCTAGTAGCACTAGGAAAGAAATACTTTATCAATATAAGGGTCCATCCAATCCATAACAACTTGTTATCGTTTCAATATCTTTCCCTTACTATCTTTTTGCTTGTATTTTACGAGACAGAAAGGTATGAAAACTATTAGATAAGTCTTGTGAAAGTTTCGCAGTCAACAAATGCTTGATTAAGCTGACATCATTTCCTTCATTGTTAACATGCATTATCTTTCAAAGGTTCACAACGTGAGGTAGATTACATATCTCTATGGTGTTGTTTGTTTAAATGTCTACTCAACTAAATACTCTTTGTGTTGATTCTTCATAAAGGAAACTTTACCATAAGTTTTATTTGAGATCAAACACCGTTTTGCCTTTTCCAAAAGAATCATTAAGGTGAATCTGCAAAGGCTAAAGATTTGGTTCTCCATTGCATAGCAAACTTTACGACATGAAGGCTTGTACTAAATTTTCATTTCTTTGTTTCCAAGCAAACTTTACGACATGACCAATGAAAGTTTACTTAGAATATTTCTGTGGTTTAAGAACTAAAGAGTTCTGCATGCCTTTCTCACACTGATGTTCTATTTATAGATCTGGGCTGTAGTACGGCTAAAGTGAAGTCTGGGGCTGTCTGTGGATGACAATAGTCAATAAATAAGAATAATCACACATTAAAGCTGGCCTAGATAATGTAAAATCACAAATACGTATTTCAATTTACTATCAAATTCAAGGTGGGCTGAGGGGCCTTAGAAGCCAGAAATGCTTCCAACTTTTTTGAAAATGAGACTATTTTTAAAACTAATGGAGGCTCGGTGGTTGAATAGTAAAGCGCTTTGCTTCCGGAGGTTCCCGGGTCCTGTACAGACTGGAATTTTTTTTTTCGGTATCTTTACTGCCCCTTTGATGTTTAATGGGTACTTGACGTTTATGAGCAAAAGTGAAGGCGGTTGGTCGTTGTGCTTGCCACATGATACCCTCGTTAAACATGGTTAACAGATGACCTTTACATTATAAATCGCAAGTTCTGAAAGGGGAACTTTAACTTTGGCCTACTTAATATCAATAACTATACTAAAAAAAAATTGATATCTAAAAAGGGGCTTATAAATCGCAAGGTCTAAAAGGGATACTTAATGTTTACAAACATTACCATCCATCGCCCTCAACAAGTCAGCCAACTCTCCCCCCTCCGTTCTAAAGAGATCTCAACTCACCCTCATCACTTCTGTCATGTTCACTTCCACTCTGATCCAGATGTACAGAGGCTCGTTAAGTATCTGTTTCACTTTATATTTTGTTGTACTCAGCCCTTCCATATCCATCCTGTCTTCGGCTGTGACCAATAAAAGTTTTCTGACCGGAGGAACAACAATTATCATTATCTTTTAGTAAAAACATGTAACATACACAATTAAAAAATATTTCTACTACATCTTCAAACAATATAGTAAACTAAACGTCATAGTTTATTGTTAAAATAAAGAAAAAAAAATGTGCCAGTATCGGGAATAGGTTTCCGGTCATTACTTCCCCGGTCACTTCATCACCAGTCACTTCATCTCCGGTCAAATCATCCCCTGGTCATTTCAAATCATTGTATGTCTTAATAGTTGTATGTGTTTTGTGTAAAAGTTAAATTCACCTTTCAGACCTTGCGATCAATGAGGCAGATGATGTTAACGTCATCTGTTTCTTTGACCAACGTTAACGAGCAGGGTGTGATGTGGCCAACACAACGACCAACCGCCATTTAATTTCCCCAACTAAAGTAAGGTACCCATTAAAGTTGGGTGGACTCAGGAGCACCTTAAGGGTCCCGAAATTAAAAATAACAATCTTTACTGAGATTCGAACCCAGAGCCACATTCTGCCACCGCATCCTTGAAATGTGTATTTTTATATATTTTTAAAAATTCAAACATATTTCTCACAAATTCCTGATGATTTTCTAAAGATTATATATGTCATGTTACTAAACGCAATATGACTATAGGTCTACTTAAATGACTAGACGTAATATACATATTCCTCTACCTGTCTACATTTCCTTTCTTCTTGTCGTTCCTGTCATGTTTCAACATTTGGTAATGATAGACACTGGAGTTCTCTCTCTTTACTTTGTAAGCCTTGGTCTCAACCCTAAGTTGATAGAATTATATATCAAATTGTGAGTGAACGGTTACTTAAACATTATGAAAACTAACGATTAACTTATACAGGTTTTAAAAAATCCCATTTACTATTGAACATTACTAGTAATGTCCGAGTATTTATTTGTTTGGGGCTGCCAAAACTATACTGCATATTTGTATGAATTAAATACATTTTATCTGTCTACTGCTTACATACATGACGATCTATGGGGATATATGATGTAAAAAGTTCCCCTTTCAGATCTTGTGATCTATAAGTCAGATACTGTTAAGGTCATCTGTTTATTTGGTCCGGAACTTAAAATCACAGTCTTCACCGAGATTCAAACCCAGAACCCCAGGTTCGGAAGCCAATCGCTTAACCACTCAACCACCCCCCACCCCCTGTATGATGTAGAGCTCATCTGTTTTATTCTTTCACCACCGACAATTAACGAGATGTCACATGACAAGTACTACAACTAACCGTAACTACTTTCCCAACGTATATTAGGTACCCATTAAAGTAGACAATTTTCAATTTTTTTTTCATAACTCACCTGATAAGTAGATCATCATCCTCACCTCCCCAGCCAAAGTAGAGGTTGGAGTTCCCGTTGACGTCTAGGAACTGGGCTTTGGTCAGAGCTACTATCCCACCGAATGAGTTTTTATACATGACCCTGAAATAAAAAAATGTATGCAATTAAATCTAATAATAAAAGATAAAAACCTATATAACAATGCAAGAACAATTAGTTATGAATGAACTAAAACACTAAATGCTGCTTCAGACTATGATCAGCAAGAAGATAGAATGCAGGGTGCAGGGATTATGATGACCATTAAAGATTTTGGAGGCTCAAAGATTTACTAGATGCAAACATTGTGGTTGAGCGAGTATTTTTAAGAGCAAGCGTGTGTGTGGAAAGCAAGTCCTGGAGTTTTTAGTGCTATATCCTGAGGCAACCAGGAAAACCAATGACTTAGCAAAATTTAAGTCAATGGTTATCATGCATGGCAACATTGACTGAGGAACATGCGTTGGACGTAATTATATTCTTTGTTGAAGTAATGTGTGTATTTTATAAGATAAGATTAGATATTCACAGAAACGTTAAATAAATCTTTCGAATATTTAATTTTAACTGGACGCACTTAACACATATAACTCAGTTTTTCTGCTGAGTTTAGTGCAAAGGTAAGGGCAAGTAAAAAGTAAGTCAAAAGTTCCCCTTTCAGACCTTGTGATGTAAAGGTCATCTGATTCTGTGGCCTACGGTTAACGAGGGTATCATGTGGTCAGCACAACGACCAACCGCCTTTACTTTTCCCCAACTAATGTCAGGTACCCATTGGAGCTAAGTGCCCGAAAATCCCGAAATAAAAATCCCAGTCTTCACCAGGTTTCGAACCCGTGACTTCCAGTACGGAAGCCAAGCGCTTTACCGCTCTGCCACCGCGCTCTTACACAAGCAAAGATAATACAAATTTATTACAAATAGAAGTTATTTACCGCTATTTGATGTTATTTAATGCACTGTTAATAATGAAGCAAATATCGTCAAGTCCTTAGACTGGGCAACAAAGAAATGTTAATATACAGATAAGCAAATTATTTGTTTTAAAACAAGTTTCTCTAAATCATTGCCACATAGCTCAGTACTATAAGAATAAGCTTATTTTTTTAAAATAAAAATCATTACCACTAACCTATTAGTATGAAGTCATAACTAATCGGTTAATTTTTTTTATTGATTTATGTGTTGTCATCGACTATAAAACAAAATTATGCAAAATTTAATTCCACAAGGGACAGTGGGAAAAAAAACGTGCACAAAAAGACGTAAAAAAGGAGAATACCTCCACATATACAGCCACATCACTCAATAAGTAGCATTTATTTCCCTTTTTGGATACCAAAATAATTAATTTCTAATAATTAGATGTAATTAGCTAATTGATTAATTTTTTTTTATTGATTAATGTTTTGTTGGGCACCCAGTGCAGCAAATTATTGTGTAAACTTTCAACCTGACCTGAGAATGGGAAGTGAGAGTGTTATCATGTTCAAAAATTGTATCAGCCAGACAAACTGTGAGTTGATATAAGCCTTAAAAACGTTGATATCTGTCTAAGGTCACTTTACATGTAATGCTATTCCCTTATAAAAAGGCTCTGATTATATTGCAACTATTTAAATTTTGAACCAGGTCAAAGCAACAAGAGAACGGAACATTTGACAAAAACAACTTTAGAAATACAAAATATTTTAATAGTTTTTTCATTCTAACTCTTTCTCTCCTAACTGACGAAACCTATGTTGATTTGATCCCAATAAAATTAAATTAATTTTTGGTTTTATATACTGTAATGTGTGCTATATAAAAAGATCATGCGTTCTTCTATGACTTAGACTTAGACTTAGGTCCTCCCGCGCCGTTCGGCACATTGGGCGGCAAGCTGTCTCCATAATGATCTGTCATTGGCAATGTCTGAAGCCTCCTCCCACCTGGTGTCCACTGTTTTGAGGTCCTCCATGAAGGTATGACGCCAAGTTATACGAGGACGTCCCTGTTTGCGTTTTCCTCGTATTGGCCTCCATGTCATCGCAATTCTTGGTATGCGTAGTTCATTTTGTCGTAGAACATGTCCCGCAAACCTCATGCGACGTTCTGTCACAACCTCACTGAGTGTTCGACTCCCAGTTCGGCATAGGATTTCCTTGTTTGAGACCCGATCTGTGTAACTGACTCTCAGAATCCGTCTCAGCCATTTTTGTTGAGCCACATTTAGTCTCTTCTCAATTTTGACAGTTGACTTCCATGTCTCACATGCATATGTTGCAGTTGGAATGACAATTGTGTTGAGAAGGTGTATTTTTGTCTCGAGTCCAATGGCTTGGCTTGTCCAAATAGGCTGCAGCCTTTGGAAAATGCTCCCTGCCTTTCCGATTCGGCACACTACATCATGGAATGCATCCCCATCATTTGTTATGATGCTGCCAAGGTAAGTGAACTTGTCCAACTCATCAAGCCTTGACTCGCCAAGTCTGACAGGGGCACCCTTTGCCTTATATCTATGATTATAGAACTAATAAAACATTTCCTGATTACATACAAAAGTTGTTGAAGTTAAATCATAACAGTTTAGTGAGACACAAATGAACAAAATGAATAATTTCGTCGGAACAAGGAAAATAATTACGGAGGGAAAGAGTTAAAACGATTTCTTAACGAAAACTTCCATGAGCTTTCTCAAATGACAAAGATCGATGCTAGTTTTTTTTTTTTGTCACTAAGCTGGATCGAATATAGATTTCTAAACGTTTGATAACAGGTATTCAACACACAAAGATTGCATGTTATATATGTCAGTTTGAACAGTAAATACTGACATAATGTCAATTCAAGACAACGTTGAAAGAAATGTGACAAAGAAAAAATCAATATTCTTGATAAGCACTTTTTTTAGGTAATGCTTATTTTGTTTTTAAATAGCAAAAGTAGGCCTCTACAGTTTCAAGTGTAGACTTCAGTTACGCCAGAGAGCACATGTGTAGATGCTTTAAACCCACCATAGGCCTAATAGATATGAATGTGAACTTCTACAAGCTGAATAGAATTTATATCCATCGACAAAGAGTTCCAAGCTAGGTTGAAAATGAAGATAATGAGGCTGCAATTGTTGAATGGTAGAGATACGGTTTTAAACGGAAAACCAGGAGACAAAACATCACTAGTTCATGAAACAGAAAACATCACTAGTTTATGAAACAGAAAACATCACTAGGTCATGAAACAGAAAACATCACTAG
>JADKLZ010071522.1:2499826-2511661 GCA_021533235.1 Biomphalaria straminea | reverse complement strand
GGGGCCGCCTCTGAGTTTGTGTATCACACAAACTCTCTTTGTAATCTTGTTTTTAAATAGAATTTCATTCCGATATTCTTTCTGAAAATATTGAAACTTGCCTTTTTTTCCTGCCTGGGTGGACCACTTCGGGGGCCGATTTTGAATTTGTTTCCACACAAACTGTCTTTGCAACCTCGTTGTTTTTGTATTTGTATTTTGGGTTTTTGGCACATCGGCAAAATTTAGACCATGTTGTGCATGTAATTCCTAAGGGGTTATTCTTTGTTTGTATCATAAGAGCGAAATGTATACAGTTAGTGCATTAAAAAGATGGTCTATTCAAAGTTAAGTCAACATTTATTAATTTAATAAAAACCAATTGTAAATATTAAATGTTCAAAAATTCTTTGCCGTATCACAAATCAAACCTTCGCAGACTACCCCACCTCCCGGATAAAGCTCAGTACCTTTTCAGGATCGACATTATCCAACAGTGTTTATAAGTTGTGTGCTCTAAAATATTTCCCTCTAACTTCCTGATATCTGGGTCCATCAATGAAGATATGTTCCACGGTTCTATGTTCCAAAATTTGTCAGAAGATTTTTAATAATTTTAGGACATTTCCATGACTTTTTCGTATATTTGCTATGTCAGGAGAATTCCAGGAGCCCTTTAATAATAAGTTAAAATGGTATAGTTTTATAATTTATACCTAGAATTCCCAAAGAGCCTATGGAAGTGCAGGACCCACTGCGGCCGCATTGATTGCAGTGGCCTAAGACCTTCTCTGGTGGTTCGGTGATGACTCCTTTTGTAATAGGGTGGAGGGGGGATAACTGAGTGACACTACGCTGATTTAAATGAAGAGGATTCTCGAAACACGTTGACTCTCTTTCTGATTCGTTTTACGAATCGTTGCTATATTACTTTCTATGAGTGAGCCATGGGATAGCTCTTACATTTTGAGATTGGCTTGTCGTCTCTTAACTTTTGAAAGCTTCAATTTCCTATACGTTTTGACTAGTTTTCTTTACATAGTATTTTATCCACCACAGCAGTAGATGTCTATTGTATTATTGGTCGTCATATGTCATTAGCGGTGAAATGATCTGTTCTTCTATCGACCGATGTTTGTCGAGCTTATTGCTTGTTAAAAAACAAAGATTATATTAAAAGTAGTTCTTTTAATTAGTTTGTATCAGTCATGTAATTACATTTGTAAAGGATTTCGAAAAACAATAATAAATATATACTATTTAAAATATTTTTACCATTGTTTATGTGAAGTGTTATTTCATGTTTTTATTTTTCTTAAGAAGTTATGATCCTAACATCTAGTACAGTTAGAAAAGAAAAATGGGGGTTGGGAGAAAATGGTATCTATGTTAAGGATACCGAGATAGTTCTTTACATGCAATAATAATTTTTTTAAACAAGTTGAAAGAAATGAATTCTAAATCGAGGGCTCAAGTCTTCTCTGTTATTAGCTTAAAACTTTAAAGCGGCGATCTAGAAAGTGTAAAGGGGTATAATTCAAATTATACAACCACATCAGTCAAATACAATTTATTTCTCTTGTTTGATGTTTCATACCAAAAAAAGTTAATGATCATAATACCCATATTTAATTTAGTAATTGGTACATTTTTTAATGGATTCTCATTTTGTCAGATAATAGAAATAATGATGCCAAATTTCAGCTAGTTCCATGATTGTTTGTGGTAGGAATAATGTGTGCAATCTTTTTATCGGACAGACAGACAGACAAGAGTTGATATACACTTTGTAAAAAGGATTTTTTTTCCCTTAACATTTAGTAATCTATTTAATCATTCTTTTGACAAGTAGTGCACTTTCCCTTTTGCTCTAGTGACGCCACTTTGAGACGTCATTCCTTCATAGACGCAACGCCCATACAACGCTAATGTGAATTTTTATTAGCGGCCCCCGTGAGGGGAAAAAGCCGCTATTAGGTTTGTGCAAAATGTCCGTCTGTCCGTCTGTCACACTCAGAGCGCCGAAACTAGAAGAGATACGAAAAATATTTTTTCACCATTAAATGCGGCTTGAAAAGTTTAGGTGCAACGGCTACTTTTAGTTTTCTAAAAGCAAACCGTTTAATTTATAAAATTAATTATGCAAGGGATTTTTTAATAACAAAACACGAATTCTGAAACAATTACGTAAATGTAAGGGAGGAAATGTTACTAGAAAAAATGCTCTTGGCATGTAGATATCACGCACATTTTTTAAAATGACTTTTAATCTGTCTGTCCGTCTGTCCGTCTGTCAGACTCAGAGCGCCAAAACTAGAAGAAATACGAAAAATATTATTTCACCATTAAATGCGGCTTGAAAAGTTTAGGTGCAACGGCTACTTTTAGTTTTCTAAAAGCAAACCGTTTAATTTATAAAATTAATTATGCAAGCGATTTTTTAATAACAAAACACGAATTCTGAAAAAATTACGTAAATCTAAGGGAGGAAAATTTACTATAAGAAATGCTCTAGGCATGTAGATATCACGCACATTTTTTAAAATGAACTTTTAGCAGCGGCTTTCGTGTACTAGCGTAAAGACCGGAAATGACATGATTCTAAACTAATTTCTTAAATTTTAGAAAAAAAATCTGATTTTTAAAAATAAAATTGTATAATGCCCCCATTAGAATGAAACTAG
This sequence comes from Biomphalaria straminea, assembly GCA_021533235.1. Classification (NCBI taxonomy): domain Eukaryota; kingdom Metazoa; phylum Mollusca; class Gastropoda; family Planorbidae; genus Biomphalaria; species Biomphalaria straminea. Next base: position 2,508,998 of record JADKLZ010071522.1, on the reverse strand, counting down.
TATATTTTTGTGCGTTTTGTCTGTTGGTTGGTCTGTCCGTCACGGTTAGAAAAAAACACTAAAGGCTTTTGAAAATATGATTTAACCTTTACTGTTCTTTCAGAAATATTGCGATAGTTTAAGGATGGGAGCATACAAGAATTGAGCCAGGGACTTAGAAGGAACATCCGAAACATCTTGCGAATAGGCGGATCTGACAGGGATCCGACTCCGACGGGGGCCGCCTCTGAGTTTGTGTATTACACAAACTCTCTTTGTAATCTTGTTTAATATTGTCTTTCCATCCTTTTCTCTGTCTGCCTCTTCTTTTTCTTGGTATTAATCTCTGAGGACCTTGTGATACAGCCATACGTTCTAGTTTATGTTTTTGTTTGTTGTATTGATCAGCAGCTCATTGTGAGGCCCGATTGCAATCTTTACTCAGGTTTTTCAATATCCTTGTTTACGATGCGTTTTTTTTTGTCGGGGATTCCTAGATCCTTCCCTAATCTATATCATCTCAGCTCCATTGCTCAGATTCTCCTCTCTAGTTCTACAGTTAGCCTCCAAGATTAGAGAGCCATGACTAAGAAACGCTTCAGACTGATATTTTGTACTGATGAGTATGTCTTTGTCTTGTCTTGAGCTTTGCAAGTGCTACTGTGGAATGTGTTATTCTTGTCCAACTAAAATTAAATCAATGGGATTGATGATCGTGTTTCTAACTGATTGCAAAGCATTTGAGAATCTCAATTGGTTTTTTTTTAATAATAATGATAATAATAAAAATATTTGATGTATTTAATTTTAAATTTTGAGGAGAATTAGGACGGGCCCATTGCTTCTTCCAGACAATGATGAATAAGGAATACATAAGAATACATAACACAGACTTTAGCGTTTAAATGCTTTATCTTGTCCTTAAAAGTTAATGAAAGACAAAAGTCCTGACATACATACACATATAATATTATAATACTTACTGTAACACAAATAATAGTACTAATATTGTAATAATAATTAATTAAATGTGTGCATACAGGCATTCGATACAACGAATGATACAACTTGCAATTCAATTATGAAAAAATGTTGTAGTATTAATAAAGAAAGCTCATTTTAACTTCTCTCTCTCTCTCTCTGCTAATTGACGATGCCACTGTTAAATCAACCCCCATTAAACTAATTTGATTTTTTGTTTTTTATAAAATTTATTTGTGTTGTGTAAAAAGAGTATGCATTCTCTTATAATTCAATACCAAATATAACATCTATCTATCTATATATTTCTCAAAAGACAAGTGCAAAAGTTCAAACAAAAACAAGCAACAAGCAACAACAAGTAAATAGGGAAAACCCATGGCGCAGCACGGTGTGAATGGAAATTGGTGCATCCCAATCCGCACTATTTTGTCAATGAAAGTGGTGTTTATATAATTCTCTTCTTCTCAATTTTTGTCATAATATTAAAAGTATTTCCAGATTCTTTTGTCGTAAGACTATTGAAACTAGAACAACAATACACATATAGAGTATACTCTCAGGTTTCACTTTAGAAGTACTTGAATTAATATCACAAATTACGCACATTCGTTCATTAGACATAATTACGAAGGGTAACTCATCTCTCTACTCCTAGATCTAGATCTAGATCTAAAACTCGAATTCAACTCTAAGATTATAGAACTTCTCTTCGCAGAGATAGTTTTATGCTTTAGCACATAAACATATGCCTACTAATTATAGGCCATTTAATCAAATTGACATTCAAATTTGTTTTTCTAAAGCATTGTTACATGAGTGCAACTCTATCCTTAATATCGCGTAAATTAAGGTCAATTAGCCATATTTAGCTCCATTCATAGTATTTGTTATTCATGAATTCACTTAAAACAAGTAAATGGGAAGATCCCATGGAGCAGCATGGTGTGAATGGAAATGGTGTATCCAAATCCGGACTATTTTCATTCACTAAATAGCATAGACATAAATAAATATAGACTGGAAAAAGGAATTAACTTCATGTAACTTGATTTAATAATTTATACACCTAAAAATTAGCACGGGTCCAATGAAAGTGCGGGACCCACTGCGGTCGCATATGTTGCAGTGCCTAAGGCCTGCACTGGAAAATAGCGGCGTATGCTATGCCGCCGGTCGACTAGTTTTCTAATAACAAACAAAAGAGTCATTGAAGTTGAACATGTGCAAAACGAATTATACTATCGTAACGAGAAAAATAATTACGGAGAGAAAGAGTTAATGTTTTTAGCATATGCAAGACACATAGATAAAACAAAGATAAAAAACTGTATTTCTTTCACTTGTTAACTTATTCACATTCCAGTGAAGAAATATTAACGTCTGGGAATTTGTGTAGGTTAACATGAACTATATCTACATCAAAGAACTGCTGGTACATCTATACTGACTAAAAGCTTTAGACCTTTGTCTATTTTTACTTTAATTTATTGAATTTTGTTTTTCAAAAAGAAATATTCATTTTAAAAAAGTCATTTCTTTATATGCTTCCTTTTTCTCTTTTACTTACATTTTAATAATAAAAGAAAAAAAAAGCTTTATCTTTAAAGTGAAAGTCTAAAACATTGCAGATTATTGAGTTCAACATTTAATGTACAAATCCAAATACAATGTCTAGTTTTAAGAAAAAAATTGAAGTTTACGAGCTAGTGGCGTAGTTAGAACTACCCATCATTTGGGGGCCCGGGAGGGGCTTAATCTTTTTGGAGGCCCGGCATTTTGAGTAATATTTTATTAAAAATCCACTCATTAGGACCCCTTTAAGTAGGGGGATTTTTAATTCCCCCTCCCACCCCTCCCTAGCTACGCCTCTGCTGCTAATTGGTATCTATGGTGTAAGTGATAGAAATACTCCAGACTCACAATGAAGCTGGTCGTCAGTAAAATGATAGATGATCGATTCCTTTTATTTAATTCCACTAAAACCAGCTTAAATTAAACTACGTTCAAAAACTACTGCTTTTTGTTTCTGTATTATTTTGACTATTTTGTTTACATCTCGCATATAAAGTAGGAAAAGTATAAATGATTGGATTTAAAGCTGAATTTATGGGTAAAACAAACACAGCAAACCAAGCGTAAACTTCACGGTCAAAATTGTGTCCATTCATTGAAAAAATCCCAATTATTCCTATAGGAAACCAGCAAAGAAAATCAGACATAGCCACAAATGCAAGTTTTCTGGCAACAGCTAAGTCCTCTGATCTTCTGATAGGACAGTTCTTTAAGGAAGGTGTTAATTGTTTCCTTCTAGTTATGTTAAAAAAGATGGCTACCTGACCGACAGCTATTAGTAAAAATAGAATAAAATTAACTCCAATATAAACGACAAACGTAAACTCCCAGCCTTTAAAACGAATAGAACTAAATGGAAGAGCCAAACACAGACCATTAGTGGAATAAATTTCCCAACTCGAAATTACTATAGGAACAGCTGCCAGGACAATGCCAACTAACCAAGCGAATGTGAATAGTACACAAGTCCAAATGTGTGACAATTTATATTCACCAAAGGGATATGTGATTTTCAAGTAACGATCTAAAGTGATTAAACAAATAAAGAAAGTTGATGTTTCACTAGAGAGAGTTGATAAAAACCCAGAAATCTGACACAACATCCCATTTCTCCAGTTTGTCTCTTCCCTGACATACATATCTTTATAAACAATATCAACGCTTGCAATAATCAGCAAATATAGACCCATTAGAAAATCCGATAATGCGAGTCCCGTCACAAAAAGACCATAAGCTTTTTTAAATATTTCTCTATGATACACAAGTCTATAGATTAACACAATGCCATTTCCAACTAATGTAATTATACCAACAATCCAAATGACAAGTCTTTTAATTACATCCCCAATAAGATGTTTGCATGAAGAAATGGCGTCAGTGGGCCCATGACATTTGTCTACAGATATGTTAACATTTAAAATTTGAGGACAACATAATCTAAAGTCACTTGTCCATAATCCAGTTCGGATGGTTAGACCTTCAAAAAAGTCTTGCTGTATTTGAGATATTTTTAAATGTTGTAGATAAAGTAAGTCTAACGTGTAGAACTTTGGTATTCCCAAATCTTTAAATCCTGTAATTTCTGTGCCACTTAAATCTAGATATTTTAGATATTTTAAATTTAAAAATGTATTGCTATCAATCGATTTAAATGATGTGTAAGACAGATCGATGGTTTCCAAATTTTGTGGAAATGTAAACATTTTTTCTATTCTGAGACTTGGGTTATTAGACAGATTTAAAAATGTTAACTTCATCATATCATGAATCAAATTCATTTCGTCACTACTTTTCAAGTTATTGTAACTTAGATCTAAGTCCAGTAGATGGGAAAGTCTCCAGCTTTTAAAAGCCAAGTCAAAATTTTCCACATTGCATTTTTGGACAAAAAGTTCGATGATATTCAGAATTGGAAAATATGGTGAAATAACTTTTGGGTAATATAAGTTTGAAATGTTGTACAATGGAAAGTGAAATTTGTACAAGTGAATTGACTCTATATTGTTTTGATACAAAAGTCTGTGAGAGAAGCAATAATGTTCATAAGGACAAGCAGGAGAACAACCATAAAATCTATCTAAGAAAGTCTGAGGCAACATAATAATAATCATATACACATACATTTTTAAAATAAACTGTCATAGTTCCAAAACATGGCTCAGCTTTTGACTTCATGAATTCATCTTCTCCGTGAGGACAATCTGCTTGTCCGTCGTTAATCATATCAGCTAAAATACAATACGATTTGTAGCATTTTACAAGATTATGCGGACACGTGAAGTTCTCACAGTTTTGTAAATGAGAATTATCACGGCAATCTAAATCTTTATATCTAACACAACGATAACCATGTTTATACCAACCACCCTCACAAGTAAATAACTCTAAATTTGTTTCGAATGAAAAAAGTTGTTGAAAACATTTGTCTCTATCACTCAGGCAGTTTTTACAGTACCTAGCGTTTCTTTCACATTTAAAGCTAGTTTCATATTTTGTGCAATAGTCATCAAAGTTACAGCTGGAAATGTTGGCTGTTGTTAGATTAAATAGATCTATATGTCCGTCGTCAATTCCTTTAATCCTGTAAATAATCAGTGAATCACCGTTTACGTTTCTATGTGATTCTGTTATCATCTGTTTGAATTTACTGCACGTCTTTTTTATTAAATCATTATTGAGGTGATTAACGTGAAGAAAGCATTCAATAAATTCAAATGTGATATAAGGAAGAGGATACTCTTTCATTCTCAGTATATAAAAAATATAAAAAGGGGTTACCAAATTGTCTTCTATTTCTCGACTCTCCATTGTAATCTGATAATTAGAAATAGGTAAATGACATTCACATATAACCAGTGCATGCTCTATTGTTTGATCACAATCTACTTCCTTGATATAAAAAGGTTGATGGGTTTTAGTGTCTACATGAAGAATAGTTTCACTGTCATTCTTCTCACTGCTGATGATAAAACATTTGTTTTTTTTTTCAGAATTATTCCAATTGTTTTTTAAAGTAAACGGATTTGACGAGGCCCAGTTTATAAGCCCTGATTTTAGTCCAATATGTAAGGCCACATCTTGTTTTCCAAATGTTCTAAAAATAAATTCAACTTCATCAAACGTTTCCAAAGAAAGTAAATAACCACTTTTGATCTTCGGACAGTACTGATGAGCATTATTGCTAGACATTGTCAATTTTCCTGCTAAATGATAGTAGGATTTTAACAAATTTTCAACAAAAAAACTGGTAGGTTGTGGCTGACATTCATAGTAACAAAGTTTGGAAAACAGTATTTCACTTTTAAATTCTTCCAAAGATGTTAAAGGCAGCAAAAAGTCATTGTTTGAAACATTCGAAAATAATTTAAAAATAATAAAGAAATTGTGTTTCCTAGTTTGTAAAAAGTTATTCAATTTTTCATCCGTTTCATTACTTTCATTACACAATGAAACAAGCATCACAGTTATTCGAATAGTGTTTGATTGGGATTGGCTCCATGTCTGTGATTGGTTGGTAATGCGGTTATAGGGAAGCCTGTCAGGGCACTGTAGCTTTATATCCTTAACGTCTCTTGCATTTATCTGATAGATGCCTTTATCTGAATAAGTCATTAAGTTGAATTCTGGGATATTCCATTCTCTTTCAGTCTCACAAAAATATTTGGTTTCTTCAAATATCTTCATTTGGTCTTCAACATCACATCGACAGTCCAGTAAAAATCTGAAGTGAAGTTTCTTAAGATCACAACCATCCAATGGAAAGGAAATGACACAACCTGAAAAACAAAGTTACAAATCTATTAGCTTTGTGCTGTTTGTCTGTCCGTTCGAGGGGCCCTCCTATCGTCTGTTCATTTCGTTTCAATCACAAAAAACTAATTTTACAAAGACAGCTAGTGTGGAAAAACAAACTTAAAATCGGCCCCTCCCCAAGGTGGTCAAACCAGGCAGGTAAAAAGGCAGGTATCAATATTTTCAGAACGAGCACCAGAATCGAATTCTATCAAGGCAAAGGAGAGAGAAGAATGGAGAAAAAGGTAAGACGTTGAAAGATCTTGTGTGATGCCCTAGAGGTCCATCAGACCAAAGGATAGGTGAAAGTGAATGTGAAATTAAATACTAACTGATGTCTTATAATATCCTATCTCATTTCTGCTAGCGATGTTCTGGTGCAACGGTTACTTTTTATCCTTTGAAAGCGAACCATTTTCTTTTTAAAATTAAATATGTAAGGCGGTTTTTGTTCATTAGATACACTGTTTTTAAAAGCAGTTACTATTAAAATAAGAAGGAAGGCTATAAAAATTTTAGAATTCCAGAGTTAGTGTTACGACATCATCGTGTTAACAGAGAAGGGTTTGACATACTGTTAGGAAGTATTTCTTAGTGGAGTGCTTATATCCCTTAACCCCTATTGGCAATGACAACCACGGGGAACCCAATTAGATATAATAGATTATAAAATAAAAATAATGTTAAAAAGAGCGGGGCCGTTCCAAATAGACTTATTATTTTGAGGGCATAACTGAAATTTATTGAAGTGAAATAAAAGTTTTGTTGAAAGTGGTTCCGCAGGTTGTCATTGCCGGAAGTGGTAATGGATGTAAGCACTCCACTACCTATAAAATGCTTCCTAATGGCATGCGTCTCAAATAGCCAGTCCAACTCCTGGCCTTCAAGTGTGGTTCAGATATTGAGCCTGGCGGAACTGACAAGAGAAGGGGCAAAGGCAAGTAACTGGCGCCTTAACAAAGTAAGCTTCAGGCAGGAGGGGCTCGTTATCCATGGCTGGCTATTCACCTAGGACGTGGTCCTAGGAGAAGGAAAACTCTGAATTCAAACCTCTGTTGCCTTGCAGCTATACCCAATCAAGGGAAAGGCTTTGTGAGTCAACCCCAAGGAAAAATCCGGAGCTGGCGACCCTAAGGCAGTTTGCAGCACTCAGTGATACACTCTGGCAGAACCTTCGACGCCGCTGACCCCAAACTGTATCGGCATTCTTTTGCATTCATCGTCTGCTCAGAGAAGGAGAGAACTGATGCGTAAGCAAGATCGTTTCTACCACAGTTAATGCCATGAGATGATCCATAGTCTCTTCGCGACTGACGGAGGCCATAGATTGAAAGTGTAACAATAAGTGTGGCTGGGTATGGCCAAAGTATTATGTGACTGTTACTATTTGTAGAAAGTAAAAACAAAATAGACTAGACCAAAAATTGCTAAGAGCCTATGAAATATCTGAAAATATAAACAGAAAAGTAAAAGAAAAGTATAAATAAGACTTTTATGTTTGAGAGATGGGGAGAGGGAGGTGGTACTTGTATTTACGGGCCGCTTCAAGTTATGAAAAAGTAAAAAAAAAAGGCCATGGCGAAGTAAACAATATGTGTCCTGGAAAAAAATCAACGGGCGTAGCTAGTGGGAATGTTAGCTTTAGCGTATATAAGGTGCCTCTCTAGATAACGGCTTGATGTTAAGTCTAGATCTAAGAATGTCAAAATAAATAAAAATCATTGTCAAGGAGTGAACCAACTTTCAAATCAAGGGATGCTGCCCAAAGGTTCGTCGTTTGGGATGAAAGTTTTCTATTGGAAGAACAGGCCGGATTCAGAAAAGGAAGATCTTGTGCTGACCAAATAGCTGCACTCAGAATAATTGTCGAATGGCAATATGTCCTCTTTATTTTGCAACATTTGTTCACTTAAAAAGTGCCTTTGATTGTATTAACTAAGAATTGATGGTTATAGTAGTAAGACACTACCGAAATCCCAAATAAAGTAATAGTAATAATTAAGAACTTTTATGATGGTTTCACCTGCTAAGTAGTCCACAGTGGCAAACTTTCAGAGGAATTTCCAGCTACAAAAGGATTCAAATAGGGATGTCTTTTTTCACCTGTTCCTTCTAGTATTGGATTATGTCACAAAAGAAGCTTAGCCTAATTCAGGGAAATAAATCCAATGGGCTTTCACCTGAAAGCTGTAGGTTATGGAATTCGCTGATGACAGCTTTATTATCGCGCAAAGTACAGGACATGCAAGAAAAGCTCACAGGTCTACCTGAAGTAGGAAAAAGAGTAGGCCTCAAAACAAACACCATAAAACTAAAGTACTTAATGTAAATAACAAACAAATTGCAGACATAGAACTGGATTATCAGATTATTGACCAAGTATAAAGAAAAAGGTAATTCCAATTCAAACCATGTGGTCTACTAACCAAAAAGAGGTTGGGAAGGTCCTGGTCGAAATATTTAGTTTGAATTGAGAAGTCGAAGGAAAGCAATAGGAGTCCGTGTAGGTGTCGGGGCGCATTATAGAGCATATCTTTCCAAATCAAGTCAAAAGTCTATGCCGGAGAAATTACGATGCGCAGATTAAAAGAAAACAAAATGCGATTTCAAGAAAGCGAAGAGAAACAGAAAGACAGACTATCAGACAGAAAAGGAAATAGAGAGCGGTCACTTCACCCCCGGTCACTTCATCCCCGGTCATTTCATCCCCGGTCACTTCATCCCCGGTCACTTCATCCGCGGTCACTTCATCCCCTTGTCATTTCATCCCCGGTCACTTCATCCCCTGGTCATTTCATCCCTTGGTCACTTCATCCCCTGGTCATTTCATCCCCTGGACACTTCA
>JADKLZ010071522.1:2488356-2499816 GCA_021533235.1 Biomphalaria straminea | reverse complement strand
CCCTTGGTCACTTCATCCCCTGGTCATTTCATCCCCTGGACACTTCATCCCCGGTCACTTCATCCCCCGGTCATTTTATCTCCTGGTCATTTCATCCCCTGGTCACTTCATCCCCCAGATCATTTTATCCCCTGGTCAATTCATCCCCGGTCACTTCATCCCCTGGTCATTTCATCCCCGGTCACTTCATCCCCCACTCATTTCATCCCATGGTCACTTCATCCCCTGGTCACTTCATCCCCCAGTCATTTCATCCCATGATATTTTCATCATCTGATCATTTTATCTAACAAATTGTGATTTTAAAAATCATTAAATGAGAAATATTTAATGTATTCATTTTATTTAAATGACAAAATTGTAAAACGTTAGATTAGAATAAAATTAAAATTAAATGACGTTAAAAACTATAAAAATGTAGCATGCAATAAGCACTCATGCAATTTATTTTAAGGCTATAGGAACTTCATCACAACGGGTATTTATGTTCACATAGGCCCACCAGTTTCGATATCTAAAGTGAATATCAATAAACAAAATACATAATTACATATACATGTAGAAATGAAATATCGATAGAAATAAAGTCCTATAACACAATTTGTGGATTTAATGTTTAAAAGGATATCAAGCAAAACTTATACAGGCGACATGATATCCCAAGGATGGGTGAAGTCCGCCGTTATTAGAAAAAAATTAAACCTTATTTCAAGGCTAAAATGACGCGCCCATTTTCAAGAAAAAGCGATTGAAAAATAAAATAAAGCGAAACATGGTCGTACTTCCACCACACCTTGGCATATGATGATAATTTATCAACCGCAGGGTCATAATTATTCTAATCGCGCTTCTATCTCTCAAAAGATTCCCACTACTTTGACCACACCTTGGCCTTTGATCATTACTCTATAGCTAAGTACACATCCAGATTTACGATATAAGATTGCTAATTAAGAATACAAAGTGGAAGAGGAAACACTATAAACGCATTAGTAACATGTCATAAAATGTCAAAAAGCATTCTACATAATCATATTTATATATAAAATATTTAAATGGGGATGAAATGACCGGGGGATGATATGACCGGGGATAAAGTGACCGGGGATGAAATGACCGGAGATGAAATGACCGGAGATGAGTGACCGGAGATGAAGTGACCGTGGATGAAGTGATCGGGAATCACATTTCATTTTAACAGATACCATAAGTCACATATTAAAAGTATGTTAGGTTGATCGTTAAAATGTTGCCCGTTACTTAAAATTCAAAAATAGAATTGTGGGAGGGGGGTGTTTCGGCCATAATAAACAATATAAAGCTTGGGAACAAATCAACAACCGTAGCTGGTGAATAATGCTAGTATATTTATTTATTTGTTTACTTATTTAAAAGTAATATTTGAAGATTCAACAAAGACGATTTTGATTTGCTAGGTCTAGACCTATAACAATTATAAATATAGAGTAGTTTTAATTACAAGAAAGAGCTAAATACTCACAGATACTCACCTACGAAAAAAAGGATAAAAATGTTAACCATTTTAAATTCAGAATATAAGCAATGTTTTCGGAGAACACATTTGCATCGCTTGTATATAAAACACAATGGAGGTTTATATAGCCCTCAACTCCCTAGCAGGACTACGTTTTATGTAGATTTTTTTGTCACTTAGTTTAGCTTTGAATTATTAAACATTCTCCATTGTTTGGTTGTACAAAAGGCGGAATCGTATCTGGAATGCTTTAGTATGGGTGTGGTTTTGTATTTGATCTTTTAGTTAGTCATATTAGAAGATGTCCATTTAGCCATGCAACTAGATCAGAATTTTGTTGGTCGTTTGTCTACCAAGGCAAAAGGCAGAGAGTAATGGAGAAAGGCGGTGAACAGATCTTGTATGGTTCCCCAGCGGACCAACTGATTAAGGGATTGGTGAAGCTGTTGCTACTGAAGAGACACTACTGGGGAGGTACGACTGGTACTTACAGAGGAAGCGCGAAGAAGGACATTTTTTTAAATTAAAATATCTAATTTTAGCTTTATAGTGTTAGACCAGTGGTTCCCAAACTGCATTGTCTCGTAGACCACTTGTCATGTTTTCTGGTATTCGGTAGACCCCTGCACAGCTAATATTAGCGATTCATCAACTTTAAGAGTGTATTTTTTAACTGATTTCATATAGTAGCAGGATGAAAACCGAGAAAATAAACGACGCATACAAGTTAAACTCAATGAAGTTATGAAAAAGAAATGTCCCATAGGCAATGGCCAATATACCAAATTAAGCTGTTATTAATGTTTCTTAGCCTTTCGCAACCATCAACTCAGAAACAGAGTCATGGAGGAACAAAAATCTTGTCAACATTTAAGTCTTTCGACAACCTTCTTCCTTTACGGGAAAGGGAAACACTTAGAGACTACATTTTTTTATTTGTGATTCAAATCTTATAAAGGAATATTATAAATGATTACCCAATCAAAAATCTAGAAAAAAAAGTTTGAAAATGTTGCTATGGAAACGGCGGCCAGTTTGTTTTGCATTTCTTATTATTTTCTTTTCAAAATTTGCAGGAATGTAGGAAAATATAATTGCTATTGAAGTGTCAGATTACATTGTACATTTTTTGGAATATTTTTTTAATAAATATTTTTCCTTTCCGGTCTGTACAGACATGTTTTTTAACAATAAAAGTGCAAATATTTTAACATTTTTACACCAATTATCATTAAGGTAATCTGATACTTCTATTTTAATATATAAACTTAATAAGTGTAGAAAAAAATAATTTGAATAGAGCTATAAATAAAAAATGTTTAGAAAAAAATTTATGAAAAAACGTCAAAAACTAAGAAAATTCAAAATATCTAAAAAAAACACTATAATAATAAGTTTTAAAACTATAAGTATCATTTTAAAGACATATTAAAGTTATAATATGTGAAAATTTCATCTAAGTTCAATAAAAACTATAAAAAAAATGTTACAAAGTAAAACTTAGTCGATGAAGTACAAAAACTAACATTTTAATGTAATTAATAATTGAATGACTTTTTCTTTCTTTGTTTTTATAAAAGTATAAATATAATATATGTACGTGAATGGCATTCTGAATCTTTATTCTGTCGTTATACGTATCGTTACTATATTGCCCAGGACTTGGGTACATTTAGTGATCAGCATTGAAGTACCAATATGTATTGTAATGACTTGACGCGTAGAAGTATTGGGAAAATTTGTTTGACTATCTTTTGTTTCTAGTATAGGTATATTTTTAATATCATTTTCTTTGGTTTCCTCATTAATTAATACCATGAAACATTCATGTATTTGTTTATCAATTTCTTCATTTTCTGCATTTAAGTTTTGAATTTGATTATTTTGATTTTCATTGTCTACCTCTGTATCTATCCCTTGAAATTGTTCTTCATTTCTTTCTGTGTATAGTTTCAAATTATTTATATGATAAGTTTTTATTTTCCCATTCATGTTTATCTTGTAGTTTACTTCACTTGTTTTGTGTGTGACAGTAAATGGTCCTTTCCATTGTTTTCCTAATTTGTTTTTCAAGTCAATTACCAAAAGTAATACCTTATCTCCTACTTCTAACTTTCTTAATTTTCTTTTTTCGTTTAAGTTCTCATGCACTGTTTCTTTATATTTCATATTATTCTCATAAGCTTCTTTCCATATCTGTTTTAAATCTAATACTGTTTCATTAATATTTTCATTTTCCTCCTTGTCTATAATTAAACTTTCTTTAAAAATTTGTATCTCATCCCTGGGTTTCCTTCCATGAACCAACTCATATGGTGAAAATTGAGTTGCCTCATGAACATTATTTCTAAGAGAAAATAGAACAAAGTTAATATATTGATCCCAGTTTTTCTGATTGTTTTCTACAATTTTAGCTAAAGCTCTCTTTATAACTCCGTTTAGTCGTTCGCAACAACCGTTAGCCTCTGGGTGGAATGCTGAAGATCTAATATGTTCTATGCCATATTTTAATGTCCATCTTTTAAATAACTCAGATGTGAACATAGATGCATTGTCTGATAGCAATGTTTTTGGTATCCCATGTCTCACTATGAACTTTTGATCTAAAGCATTAATAATATTCTCTGTGTCTATATTAGATAATGCTACTGCTTCAGGATATCTACTGAACATATCCACTATTGTCAATATGTATCTATTATTGTGCTCAGTTTTAGTTAAAGGTCCTATGATATCTATTGCTATCTTTTGAAATGGTTTATTTGGTTCATCCATTGTCTGTAATGGAGCTTTACCTAATTTACCCTTAAGTCCTCTTCTTTGACACATGTCACATGACCTTATGTAGTTTGATACAGTTATTTTCATTTTAGGCCAAAACACTTGGGTTGCTAAGTTTCTGAAACATTTCTTAATACCTCTGTGTGCACTTAAATTACTATCATGTGATAAAATCATGACATCCCTCCAATACTTTTGAGGTAAAACTAACTGTTTTATCTCTCTACCATTTAGTTTTGTTTTTCTAAACAGTATTCCTTCTTCTATGACAAATTTCTCAATTGGATTATTGTTCCTTTTATCACTAATCCTATCATAGATTTTCCCAATTATGTTATCCTGTTTTTGTTCTTGAGCTAGTTTGTTTGTTCCTTTCAATTCTTCATTTTTAATTTCTTTAGGTACCTCTTTTTTTTTGCTCTGTGTCTATATGCTCATGACTTTGTATTTCAACTTGTTTTAATTCTTCTTCTTTCTCCTTATTTTCTTCAACATTAACTGTTTCATTATTTATATTACTAGGTTTCTGTGTTTCTACTTTAGGCTTATCTTTAGATCTAGTTATAACCATATTGCTTATATAGTTATCTGGTTTTGTCTTTTTGTTTTGTTTAAACATTTCATATTTCTTTTCCCATGCTTCAATTTCTTGTTTGAAGCATCATGTACACTTTAAATACCTTAAACTCCTTTATACTGCCATCTGCTAACTCAACTTTTCTACTATATCCCTTATAGTACTGTGGTTCAATCAGATCAGCCCTGACGACCAATGTATTAGATCCACTATCTCTAATCGCTTGAATAGGCACATTGTTTATAAAGGCTGGATAAAAAGCAAAATTGTTTTTGTTTTCCCTAACAAAATAAACTCTATCAGAATTTCTACTTTTGTATTCCCTGTTTTTGTTTCCACTGTGTGTGTTATTACTGTAATTGTTGTTGTAATTGTTGTATCTATTACTACTGTCTGATCTGTAATTGTTCCTATCATCTGTTCTATTGTAATTGTTTGCACTACCTGATCTATTGTGATTGTTTGCACTACCTGATCTATTGTAATTATTTCTACTGTTTGACCTATTTTGTGTTCCCCAGCAGTTCATAGCTAAATGTCCTCTTTTATTGCATCTGTAACACACTACATCTCTGTTGTTTGTTCTATTTCTACTATTATTGTATCTAGAATGTTGACTATCCCTACTTCTGTTTCTACTCCTATCAGTATTTTCTTGAGTGTATCCAACTAAATCAATATTCTTTTTATCTCTACATGAAAAAGGGTTGTTAGGATAGGCATTTTTATATGTCCTTATGATTTCAGTGACATCATCTAAAATTTTAGGATTTCTCTCTTTAATAAAAGATTGTAGTTGGGGGTCACATTTAGCAATGAAATTGTCTACTAGTATAAAATTCTTTAAACCCTCAAATGAATTTTCAATCTTCTCAAATCCTAGCCATTTATTAAAATAGTCCTTTTCCATGTTTATAGTGGTTTGGGGTTCTGTCTGATTAGATGGAGTATTATCAAAGTACTTTTTCCTAAATGTGCTGGCATTGTGGCCATATGCATTGAGCAGTTCCTTTTTTAAAGTTTGGTAGCTATTTTGTACAGTGTGATCATGATTTTGGCATATTGTAAGAGCCTGTCCTTGCACAAAATCAAGCAGAATTTGAGACCATTCCTCCTCCCTTATATTACAGTTTGTCATTTTTATTTCATATCTTTTTAGATAGTCTGAAATACAGTCCCTAGCTTCTTGGAAAGGTTGTAGTTTTTTCCTTAACCAATGGTTATTATCACTTGCAACATTAGTAATGTTATTAGTGTTACCATTACTATTATTAGTGTCACTATGATTGTCTGAAGTGCTAGCATTAGAACTATCCTGTGTGTTACTAGATTTTGTCTGCTTCTGTTCTGCCTCAATTCTTAATTTCTCAATGTCATACTTTAGTTTCCTATCAGCTTCTTCTTTTATTAGTTGAGCTTCCCTATCTCTTTCTTCCTTTCTTTCCTTATCTATTCTATCTGTCTCTACTGTCACCATTTGCTGTACATAGCTAGCTAGGTCCTTCCCTTTAAGTTCCAGCTGCTTTGCCTCAGCAATAATTTGCTGGCGAAAAGTCTCCATATAATCATATGGTGGAGCTGTTGCCATTATGATTAATTCAAATAATGCAAATAATACTGTATTGATATGGCCTCCCTACTGGCCTAAATGTCACAACTTAGTTAAATACTTTTTTCCAATATATAATATATATATATATATATACCAATATAGTCAATTCTTGACACCTTTGCCTTATCTCAAATATCAACAAATATCAATTTAGTGGACTTACTCACTGCCACAACAACATAGATCTAGATTTATATTAAAACTCAAGTGGACTTACTCACAGCCACAAACTCTTAAATGTAATTGCAACTTAATTCAGTGGACTTACTTCTGGCCACATACACATGTACATATATAAATATACCTCAATTCTTATTGGACTTACTTATTGCCAAATAATACTCTAGGACTATTCTAGTCTCTAGTCTAGATTCAATATACCCAAATATACTCAAATAACTCAATAATATACCTCAAATAACTCAAATATCTCAATATTATACCTCCCAACAGTAAATCACACTTTAGTGATACTGATAAAAAAAACTCTGACCACTTAGAATGTGTTTGAACACATCTACAATATGTCAACCGATTAAATCGGGACAAAAGATCTATATATAAATATAAATAAATCCTTAGACTCAGATGTCTTTAGGATAAATAGATCTGCGTTCTCATGAGTATATAACAATGTAGTTATAACTCGAAAACAGTCTAGAACTTATACTAGACTAAACATGGCCTACCTGATCTCACTTAAGATAAAATTAATAATATATAATAATAATAAAGTAAAATAGACGTAATAAGACACAAAAAATAAATCTAGTCTAATGAGATGAGACTTTTTTAAGGAAAAGACAAGAAAGGTACAACGAATATAACGTCACATTACTTGTAAAAAAAAATATAATAAAAGATCTAGATTGATTTTATGACAAAGATACAAACAAGACGAGACAATCTAAACAATTATTGAGACTTCATTAATGAGTAGATCCACTTTCTATTGTGCCCTTATGGCGCCCTCACCAGGCAATCTACTCTTAACAAAGATCTACTATCCCTATAGACTTAAAACTAATGGAGAAGAAGATATAACTTATCTTAGTCAGAATCTGTTAATCGGTCCATGGAACGCCCACTGGTCAGCTTA
This sequence comes from Biomphalaria straminea, assembly GCA_021533235.1. NCBI lineage: Eukaryota > Metazoa > Mollusca > Gastropoda > Planorbidae > Biomphalaria > Biomphalaria straminea. The sequence continues at coordinate 2,492,252 of JADKLZ010071522.1, read as the reverse complement.
ACACACGTTCCCCACTGACGTAGGTAAGGTAAGGTGTGCTCCCACAAAGGCTACTTGACGGCAGTACAACGTTATGTCACTCTCTCCTGGTGCTGCTCAAAATATGGTACAGGTACGAAGTCCTCTGGTTCGGTCAGGTTCCACGGCTCACGGTTCCGGAATGTTGATCTGTTGGTGCTGTCTTCTGGTTTCAGGTCACTGGTCAGGAACAAAAGTCATTGAGACAAGCTGGTGGTGCTGTCTCAAGAGAGATGAGGAAAAATGGCTAAGTCCAACTCTCTCTTTTGATGAATAAAACGTTGTTCAACTTCAAAAGTTGAATAAAAAATCACGCAGTGTGATAGTAGGGTTTATCATCACTCGGGTGTAGATGTAGAAGTACAGCAACACTGCAACAGTCTTGCGAATAATAGATCTAATCCAACAAGCCAAGGTGACGAAAGGTGACGTCAACCGTTCAACGGTCGACTTGTAGATCCAAATAGTACAAATAGTAAATATATCCAGAGGTGACTTTCCGTACTCCAATAAAATATCCAAACTGCCGTAATGAGGTATACTGGAGGTATATTAACGACTGACTGTCCTTAAATACTTGCAACGGACGAAATAACCTTCTTTAAATGGATCTCGAGTGTTGAATCTTGTAGATCTCAGAAGACAAAATGGCTGGCCACGCCACACTGTGACTGGTAGAGTGAGTCCAAAATAGTTTCGAACTTTTCTTCTTTTGATAAATCCACTGGAATAAGCGATGCCAAAAGGATCCAGCTGCAGTCCAGACCTAATGACACAAACGTAGGCTAGATCCAGTGAAAAACTGATAGTCAAGTGTACTTGTCAATATGTAAACTGTAGATCTAAGTTGTAGACGAAATCGAAGATCCAACTGACGCCTAGATTCAGAGTCAAAATCGGCCTGTCGAGGGTCGCCACTTCTGTTAAAGCGTGGTTTGATAGTTGTGTAGTTGTATAGATTGGCTTGCGAGATCGTTCACACCACACTCACAGAAATATTCAATAAGTAAATAACGATAGTTGAACTTGAACTTATTTACACTTTAATACTCAAAAATAAGGACACAGTCAGAAATCGTGTTGCTAGTTCTAGGCGTCACGTCCGTCTCTATCTTTCGTCGTTATGTAATCCTTGTTTTTAATCCCTACGTCACGTCATTCTATAGATACCCGATTTTCCCAATACTTCTACGCGTCAAGTCATTACAGTATATCAGAGAAGAAAACGAGCCTTGACATTAACGTATGGAACGTGTTGCTTCAGGATTGGTCAGCTGCATTTGATAACAAATCGAAGATGCTCATGTAATCAACCAGTCTTTTTTTTTATTTTAATCCCTCATAAAACGAACAATGTTACGAATTGTCACGAATTGTCACGTCAGTTTAGATTAATTATTTAATGATATAAGATGCAGGTTTGTGTAAAATAAAGCGTTTTTTCCAAAGTAGGTCGTGTTTCAACTTTATCATTGATTGTTCAAAAGTATTTAAAACTCTTCATCTCTTTTGTTAAGATAGCATCTTCCCAAGTTATCCTTCAGTTTAGTTAGTTTCATAATTTTATAAAACTGTTACATATAAAGCACATAGTTCACATACGCATTATGGGTTAGACAAGGAAAGAAGACACATTTCAAATAATCAGCAGTACTGTCTACATATCATGTTTAGATTCTTCCATGTTAAATATTATTAAATATTAGTTACCTGTACATTAAACTAAGCTATTTAAATAAGGTATTACAATTTCAAAAGAAATTCATTTGAATAATATAATTAGGCTGTATAGGGTTTCCTTGTATAAGATGTAGAACTTTTTTTTGTACGAGATATTTTTACAACAACAATTCAAGAGACGAGATCTGTTTAGTTGGATTAAAGCAGATACCTTAATAAGCACCAGAAGAGTTGTTACACAGGGAAAAATAAAGGATTACACAGCAGGCTAAATATAGAGAAGAGTGAGCTGCCTATGTAATTTTCTACTTCCAGGGATATCCCAAGCAAATGGTTGTTAATGGCTAAGAGGTATGTCAGTAGAATATGTTGTTTTTGAGAAATTGGGGCTTGTTTTGCTCTCAGATTTGTTATTTAGTTTTTTTTTTTAGTATTTATAGAGTCTTCTAATCTTCTATTACTATAATTTCTTTTGCAAGGCATTAATTGTTTTCTTCTAGTTTTGTTGGGCCTCAAATGCCTTCGCTAAAGCATCCAGGTCTAAGGGCCCTATAAAAGTGGGGTGAGAGCGACTGCTTTATAAACAAATGTTTTGTCGACCAAAAGAGCTGCCTACCTTTTGCGAGACGGTTGTTAATTTCTCTGGACAGTGACGCTTCTTTGGTTAAAGCGCTGCTAGGTATATTAAGTGGTCAACAACATTAAAGAGATGGCCACTCAGATTGATTTGTGGAGCTTGGATTAGTTCACATTGGAGACTTCTGAAGCATGACCTCTTGTTTTTTGTTGTTTTATTTTAGTTTGATGGACATACAAAAACGAGGCAGCAGCCTCAACAAATTCAAGGAAGCAAGTTAAAACTCCCGTTCTGTGTGTACAAGAAGGGAGCAATGGTCCCCATACAGCAGCTCAGTAGTAGGCAGTAGCAGCTCTATTGGTTTATCACAGTTTTCTTCTGATAATATGTTTAGTGGTTTTACTGTCTAGATGTAGAATAATTGCATTGTCATTCTTCTCCTTGTTATAGCAATTTTTTTTTAATTCTTTCATTTCACCAAAAAAGAATTCGATAGTATTTGTACGTATCAATTTTGAAAAAAACCTTTGGGGTAAATTTATCTTTAATGTGATCAAATTTTATGATGTCCATCGTAAGTCTTTAAATTCTTTGAGTCCAGCTCTTTGTGTTGAAAATGTTCTACAAATAAATTCAACTTGTTACGTTACGAAGGAAATTGAGTTGTCAAATGATAGAGGTTTGTTTTTCTCTCTTCTTAGTTTCGCCAGTCATTTTTTTAGGTATTTATATACTGTTCTAATCTTCTGTTACGATAATTTCTTTAGAAAGACATTAATATTTTCTTCTAGTTTTGTTGAGCCTCAAATGTCTAGTCTAATTATCTCATCATATGTTCCTTAACCATAGTCGTATTGATGCTGTGACAGTTCAAATCCTTCCACTTTTCCCAGTGAGCAGTTGTTCTTATCAGGATATCAAGAGAGAGTCCGGTTCATTCTTTATGGTATCCAGCCATCTCTTCTATGTTATCTCCACTATACCTTGAAAACTGACTTTTGTTAGTCATGTCATATACAAAAAAGTAAGGTTCCCCTTTCAAATCTTGTGGTCTATAGGGCAGATGATGTAAAGGTCATCTGATACTGTGGCCTACGGTTAACGAGGGTGTCATGTGGCCAGCACAACAATAACCGCCTTTACTTTTCCCCAACTTATGTCAGGTACCCATTAGACTCAGAGGCGCCCGAAGATCCCGAAATTAAAAATCTCAGTCTTCACGAGGATTCGAGCCCCGGTCTCCGGTTCGGAAGTCAAGAGCTTTACCGCTCAGCCACCGCGCTTCTGTCATGTCATATAATGTGTATTATATAATTGGGTTGGCCGATTATTTGCAAGATCACGGGATTTCAAAGACACGAAGTAATTGACCAATCCCCATTATTATTTAAACAGTTAAACATGTAATCAAATAGAAATCAAAAGAAAAAGAAAAAAAAAAAGAAATAAATGAAGAAAAAAATGGATGAAATCCTCTGCTAAGAAATGCAGTAGAATTACCGATTTCCTCGCCATTGGGCATCCAACAATTCAAGAACGTCACTGAATCTCATGATAACTTTAAGGAAGAAACATTCACAACTCCATTTACTCCTGAAGATCAAGCCTCGTTAGAATAAAC
>JADKLZ010071522.1:2458454-2476547 GCA_021533235.1 Biomphalaria straminea | reverse complement strand
TAATGTGGTTTCATTGCAATGACATAAAAGGAATCGACTATATTTCATTTCACTCATGACTAGCTATATTATGAGTTCAGCCAATTTGTATAGCATTAAACCATATCAGCAGAGGATTAGATAGGTAGGCGGAGGGAGGAAGGAGTTCCAAACCCCCCACAGGCCTCTTTTGAGGGGGGGGGGGTAACCAAATGTGTTTTATATATTTAATATTTGATGGATCAAGCCTTCACGGGCCTTCCGAGAATGGAAAAGTCATAGTTACGCCATTGGATTTCAGTTTGTAAACTTTAATCTTGTTCTTAAAACTAGAAATTGTATTTGGATTAGTACATGAAATGTTGAACTAAAAAGTCTGCAATAATTTACACTTTGACTTTAAAATCCGTTTTTTTTTCTTGAAGTATTAAAATGTAGGTAAAAGTGAAAACGGAAGCAATATGAAGAAATGCCGTGTCCTTATAGTGAAATTAAAAAAAAATGCGATACTTGGAGAGAGAGAGTTGGAGAAAATCAAGCAAAGGGGAATAACTGTATTTAAATATCACTTTGTAACCAAAATTTTTTTTTTTACTGTTCTACAACTGATAAAAAGGTTAGAAACATAACTCCCTCTAGTCACACAGAAACAACACAATGTACTGTAGACTTTATATGACTCTTTCGCTTAAAACAGAAGCTATACTACTGAAAAAACAAAAAAATTATTTTTTTAAATGGATTTTCCTTTCTGAAAAAAATATCGTCAATTAATGAAAGCAAAAAGAGCCACAATTCTAAACTTTCTTTCTTGCAGTAGATGTATTTTATTCCAACCTGCACAGATTCCCAGACGTTAATATCTTTTCATTGAGTCTAAATAAAGTTTACAAGTGAACTGAAGAAATCTTTTTTTTTTTCATCTTTGTTCTATCTTTGTGTCTTGCATATTTAAAAAAAAATTAACTCTTTCTTTTCGTACTTTTTTTTCTTGTTCCAATAGTAATATTAGTTTTGCACATGTTTATCTTTATCCTGTTGTAATTAGACTTCAATATCTTTTTTATTTATTATAAGAAAATGTTATATTTGGTATGAATTATAAGAGAATGCATGCTTTTTTTTACATAATACAAATTAAATTATATAATTAAAAAAATCAAAGGTAGTCAACTAAAGATTGGCATCGTCAATTAGCAGAGAAAGAGTTAAATAAGCTTTCTTGCACTTATTTATAATATTACAACATTTTTTTAATTGTATTGCAAATTTTATCAGTCATTGTATCGAATGTCTGTATGCACAAAATTTATAAATTAATTATTTTTATAATTTTACTAGTATTATTCATGTTACAATAAGTATTAAAATATTAACATGTAAATGTATGTCAGGACATTGTCCTCTATTAACTATAGAGGGAAGAAGTTCAATAAATGCTCTTAAAATTGTTTTTGTTTTGTTTTGTTGTTTTTTGTGATAGGAGTTTGAATGGAATAAAAAAGTTTCCTTTCAGACCTTGTGATCTATAGAGCAGATGATGTAAAGGTTATCTGTTTCTGTGGCCTACGGTTAACAAGGGTACCATGTCGCCAGCACAACTAACAACCTTTGCTTTTCTCAACTATATAACTCGCTCTCGTAATACTGAGATCTCTGTTGATCTCAGCTTTCTCGCGTCGGCACTTTAAAATGCTGCAGACGTCTTTAGCAGCGGCCAAAGAAGATCATCCCCAGTATGTAGTTTCAAGGGCCAGACGAACGAAGTCCACAAAGTCAAGGACGTCCAGTCCAATGTGTGGGAGCCTGTGCATCAGAGTGCAATGGTACTTATGGCGCGCTCAATATGCGAAGTAGGATTTCGAAAATACATTTCGTAGACAATGGCATTTCATTTAGCCGCCTTGCTTACGGCGGGTTTTCGGGCGCTGAGAATAACGGTCCCTGACAGCCTCTCTAATACCTTCCAAGTATGCGCGGCAGTGCGAGATCTCGTTGACCCCATATCGAAGTGCCAGGCAGTGCGACACGGGCTTAGAACGTGCTGTAAGTTATCAATCCCAGACAAAACCTTAGTGCGTGAAGCTTACTAATGGTAACGATTAGAGCTGGGTGAACCCAGAGGCGCCCAAGGATCCCGAAATTAAGATTCCCAGCCTTCACAAGGAATGGAACAAGTGAACCCCCTCTTCGAAAACCTAGCGCTTTACCGTTCAACCACCGCGCCTCAAAAATTATAGTTTCTATATTAGCATTGCGCTGATTGTAAAACTGAGAAGAGAATTTGTCTTATATTTTAATTTTTTGTAAAAGTAATTGGTGTTTCTTATTTTGCATATATAGCGTACATATTGTGGGGCAATATCTTTGTCCAGGTGTCCTAGCTTATATCATTTTCTCTTGGTGTTGATTGCTGCGCATTTATTTAAAATGCTAAGAAACTTTATCATTATTGTTCAGAAATAAATCATATATGTCAATCAATTAGAGTGTTCAAATTTGTGTATGGAAGTGAGAACGATTACTCTAAGATATCTCCCAATAATAAAGTACTTCACAATGTAGGAAAGTGATATCATATTTATTGTTTAGATGTTATTATGATTATGTATTTTTTAAATATTATTTTACATTTTCGAGATCAGTTTTGTAAGTTACACATTTATAGTTATCGAGGCATCATTAGAGCAGAGCATTCATTGTAAGAATATTGAAAGTCAATGATGGCATTTTGACAGGTTTTTTTTCTGTTAATGTGAAAAATTGTACTGTGATGAAAGTTTTGGATTAGGATTTAAAATAAATAGGAAAAGTTTTGATATAAATTTGGCGGCATTATTGATTTGAGTCGCGAATTGTTAAACTATGTCTAGGGATTGAAGAATCCATGCAAATATTTACCAAAACAAAACCCACAAAATGATTATGACGCGTAAAAATGTAATTGTCAAATAAACTATTAATCAAGTATTAAATCCAGAGGTTTGTACCAAAATAGTTTCAGAACAATTTCATTTCATTTTTTGAAACTTTTGGTAATGTGTCCCGCGATTCCAGTGTTAGAAATTAAAATGGCACGCGGGTCGAATTAGGACTGAGCTAAAGGCATGAGCATCAATCCCATAAATTTCATTTTCGTTTGCAAAAAACAAACACATTCCACAGCAGCACTCGCATAGCTTAAGACACATTGGAAAGTCAAAGGCATACCCATCAGCACAAACATGAGAATGATGCATTCCTTGTTCATGGCCTCATTCTTCTATGCTTTTTAATCTTGGACGCTAACAGCAGAATTAGAGAGGAGAATCCTAACAATGGAACTGAGATGATATAGATTATAGAAGAGAGAATGAGAATTCATACATTAAATTATACAATGTAAAATTTTCCAAAATTAAAATATTTGGGCGCCTCTGAATCCACCCAGCTCAAATAGGTACCTGACATTAGTTGGGTAAAATGTAAAGGCGGTTGGTTGTTGTGCTGGCCACATGACACCCTCGGTAACCACAGAAATGAGTGACCTCTACATTATCTGCCCTATAGACCGCAAGTTCTGAAAGTGGAATTTTAAAGGTAATTTTACTAATGACGATATGATATGAAACGTAAATATAAATGTCCAACTTCTTTAAGGTCTAGTAGACATCACATAGTGCCCATGTTGACATACCGCTCTACTAGAAGTATACATTCAAATAGACACATCAATAAAAACAAAATACTGATCTTTTAACAAGATAAAATGAGCTTTTAATATATTCTTCAGACAACGTTGAGAGCAACGCCTATAGTAATACATTCTTTTTCTGAGCCCGCCTCATCAAGAACCAAACAATGAAACATGGTTAATAATTTAGAGCTGAACTAATCAACAATAAATGTCACACAGTATAAATGTAAAGTCTCTGGAGAGTGAAATCAGTTTGCCTCTACTCGAGTTTTCTATACATGTATAGGCTATGCTAAATAAATTGTATTAACGTTCGAAAGGATTCCTATTTTTTAAAATTAAATATGTTTTACTTTTTGTTTTTCTTTGGCGTAGGTGAGTATTTTTTATAAAACTTCTACTTTCTTTTATTAACATCAAAAGTAGAACAAGAATTGTTATAGATATAAATTGATAAATTTAAGAAATTTTGAGCAGAATATAAAGAAAAGACCCCCCCCCTTTTCGTTCATTCTCGGTTAGTCAAAACTTAAGATTTTACCCTAGCTAGGCAGTAGCCTTACAAAAAATGTCTATCATGACGTAGCATGCCAAATAGAAAGTGTACGGGGCATTCTCCAATGTTCACGGCCTAATTGCGACAAACCAAGCTATTTGTCTTAGGACAAAATTCTACCTATTTCACACAATCGTCATACTAATAGCGACCAACAGCGACATATGGGTACAAGAATTGGAATTGCGAACAATTGATAACAGCTGCATTGGCAGACTGGCTGTTAAAATCGTCCCTGTTAATTTGGAAATATTGTACAACCTGGCCTACAAATTAGGATGAGTATCGAAGAGTACTTATTTTCACAATTACTTGGCCTATGTAAAGTTTCATTTTGTTTCGGAAACTGAACAAGTTCGTGTGGCGGTTTACATATAGTATTGCATTACAATAAGTTACAGGCCTAGCAAAATAAATTAAAAAAAAACAAACTTTTTGGAAGAACCAAACATGTAAACCATTATCACTAAATGATTTCGAATTTAAAATTCCTTTTCCGATTTAAGAAAAATAATTAATTACTAATAATTAATTGACTAATTTGTAAAGTTTATTAGAACATGACGCCCCTTTTACAACAGCATACTATAAAACCAAAAATAATGTATACTTTCTCTAGGGGCATTCATGAGACCCTTAAGGTTAACCTACCGGCCCGTTTGGGTACGTACCGACCGGGAATTCGCCCGAATGCCCACATAGCCAATCCATCCTGAAAAGGGACAATATAAAAAAAGATAAGAAAAAAAAAAAGGTATTTCATTAACAAACTGGCTTAGATTTATGCTTGTGTCCAAAACAATTTCTTCTGAACGTCTTTATCACCATAAAACCCAGCAAGTGCTCTTGTGTCACGTTGCCTTTCAGCCTAGTCTTTATATGCAGAAACGTGCACGGACTTTAGTCCACAAATTACTTACAAGTAGGCTATTATAGGATTAAAGTCGAGCTGTGATTTCAAAACACCCTCCACCCTAATAAAGTATACCCTTGATTTATTAATAGATAACAGTTTTTACACATCACTCTTTTATTACAACTCCATTAAACCATTTCCACAATACACACCATCCTTACATTGCAAGTATAATATTTCTAATCATCAATTCGCTATGTACATTTTTAATGCCTACTCGGGTAATACAACGTTAAATAACATTATTGTTTTAAGATACAACTCTACTGTTTCGTTATCGCTTTTAGAGACAGTAAATTATTATAAGACATCTATGCAGGAATGAGCGTGTTTAAGTTTGCCTCTTTTTGGGGATATGTGCTGTTTCTACGCTGTGAATGTTCCCTTGTAAAAGTTATTATGAAATTCATCAACGTTCCTGGATTATTTGTGCTTAATTTAACTGGCGTGACTATTTATATACTATATCTCTTGCTTTGTATCTCCCGTTTAGATCTCGTAAAATAATGAAAATATAGGTTATTGTTTTTGTGCATAGTATTTTTTTTTGGTTATTGTGTAAAGAGAATAGAAAGTAGCACGTTTTGTTGGTACAAGCGAATCCTTTGTTTCCTAGAATGTGACTTGTATTACTCAGTTAATTAAGTAAAGAGCTTTCATGACAGGTAAGACGTTTGCGGGACTACTGACATTTAATCAGGTCCAGTCGGCAGCCCCACCGGCTCATCTAGGCATCGGCCTACCGGACATTTGCCCGTTTGCCCATATAGCCATTCCGTCCCTGGTCCTACTGTATGGTTCTGAAACATGGAGAACAAATGAAGCAACAAACAAAAGTACTGACCTTTAACAGCAGATGTCTGAGAAATAGCTTTAAAATACACTGGTACGACATCGTAGAAAACACCAAAAAAAAAAGGTGGATGAGTGGACAAAAAAATATAGAGGTACAGATTTCAAATCATCAACAAGAGAGCTAGACATGCTTTAGAGTGGAACCCCTAGGACAAAAGACGTAGAGGAAGACCGAAAAGAACATGGCAAAGCAGTGTGCTAGGTAAAGCTGAGAGGACAGCAAAGAGCTGGGAAGACCGTGGAGAGTGGAATATTTTCACTTATGCTCTATGTTCCAAGAGGTACGCAAAGGAAAGATGATGATATAACCTTAACCGAAAGAAGTGCACAAAAGCAGAGCCAACGCAAAAGTCACAAAGATAGAATAATTCTTACATCTCCAAGGCAAAAGAAGAGCATTAATACAGATCATCGCATGTATGCAATAGTAGAGAGGTGAACCTAGGATTTTGTACTAGGAGCAAATTGATGCACAAAATTATGCTCAAATATTTGATTTTAAAATTCGTATCATTTTCTTGCATAAGAAAAAGGTAGCTATTTCACTTAAGCTTTGCTAGCTGGGCAAAAATTGTAATTGGATTTTCAATATCTTTCCGTTATTATTTTCCAATGAGTATAAATTGTTATAACCCTAATGGCGACGCAAAAGGGTTAACTGTGTGATCAGCTGATATTTGTGACACAGGCCAGCAGTCCAGTTAAGTGTGCTATATCAATGGGCAATGCATGAGCTTTGCACGCAAATATGACCACTGTTATGGTCATCTGATCATAAGCCTGTCTGGACTGGAGACGTAAGACGGGGCTGTTGGTCGACTATGAGGTCGGTCCTGTTTGAGTCATCAAGTGTTATGTACGAGTCCAAGAACAGATAGAGACTGTGGAGTTTAGTACGGTGATGTACAGTATACATCATTTTCAGTGTTGAGACAGTGCTAATTGTGTCGTATCGGCACTTATCTATCCATTTATTAAAGTACCAGATTATTTTGGAGCTCTAGTTGTCAAGTTTTTGATGTGTTGATGTGTTGTGTGTCTGAGCAGCTGTTACAGAGGGCCTTATTAGGAGAAAACGCCACAATATATCCTACAGCGCCTTTTACCCTTTTGGACGCCGAACAATGAATTTTGATATAACACTGTAACAAAGACAGTTTGTGTGGAAACACAAACACAATTCGGCCACCGAAGGCAGGCTTCAATATTTTTAGAAAGAACATCCGAATGAGATTGTACCAAAGACAAATGACAGATAAGAATGTAGAAGGAAGATTGACCGATCTTTTGTGGCGCCCCAGCGGCCCAGCAGATCAAACGATAGGTGAAAGTGAATGCAAGGTTAGATGTGAATCTGGTCCAACTAAAGCCTCATTACAATTGATCTAATTTTTTTGTAAAGGCTCAATCTGTTATCTGAGTCTTTGGGGAGACCGTACTAGCCCCTAAAGGAAAAAAATGCATTTTATAACATTATTAATTATCTTAATTAAGGTCTTATTTATAATGCAAACTAAATAGATTTTCTTCCCTTTAAAAAATTGCTTGCATAATTAATTTTAAAAATTAAACGGTTTGCTTTTAGAAAACCAAAAGTAGCCGTTGCACCTAAACTTTTCAATTTGCATTTAATGGTGAAATAATATCTTTTGTATCTCTTCTAGTTTTTGAGCCCTGAGTGTGACAGACGGACAGACGGACACTTTGCACAAACCTAAAAGCGGCTTTTTCTTTTTCGAGGGCCTCTAAAAACGGTCACAATAGCAAGATAACTTGTTAGATTCAGAAAATAGTAGTGCTTTACGTAAAAGCATTATTGGATTTCGCTCTGATCTTATACACATTTCATAGTATTAGTATACTTACAAAATTTTTTTTTGAAACTCATTCTTGCCTTGTGAAAAAAAAAATTAAAAGTTTATATACAAAATGTAATTATTGCCAACTTTTTGCGATCTTTATATTTTCCTTATGTAATTCATAGCCGTATAATAATAACATTGAAAACAATGTTACAAAGGCAGTTTGTGTGAAACACAAATACAAAACCAGTCCCGAAGTGGTCCACCCAGACAGGTAAAAAGGCAGGTATCAATATTTTGAGAAAGAGCATAATAATTAAATTCTGTCAAAGACAAATGACAGAGAAGAATGGAGAAAGAAGATTGACAGATCGTGTGTGGCGCCCCAGCGGTCCAGCGGACGAAAGGATAGGTAATGGGAATGTAAAAAGTTAGATGTGAACCTGAATAACTAATGTCTCATAATGAATATCTAATTGATCAAATTGTTTTGTAAAGGGGCAATCTCTTGTTCAAAGCCTAAAAAAAAGAAAAAAAAAACATTTCCTTAAAAAGATAATTCCTTTAGTTAAGTATGGTGATTTGTGGCACCGCAGTTCACTCGATAATATGAAAACCTACTTATTATTTGTTGTTTTAATTATGTCTCATTTATATGCATACTAGATAGATTTTTTCTCTTAATGTAAAATGTAAACATTTTTTGAGGTAAATGTAATTATTAGTAGGAGAAAACTTACATAACGTAGAAATTTAAATGTAAAAAAAAATAATGTTTTATAAATGTGGTATTTAGACTTCTCCCCTATTAAAGAGCCTCCCGTGTCCCTTACTATTAGTAGTTAATAGTTGTAAAAGTGGTGTATTTTAATGAAAAAAAAAAAACTGCTTGAATAAGTTATTTTAAATAAGATTTATTGCTTTTAGAAAAGAAAAAAGTAGCCTTTGCAGAGAAATTCGAATGGACTAAATATTATGGTGTCGGATTTTCACTATCTTTTCTAGTTTACGAGATCTAAACGGGACGCACAGACGTAAAGACAGACATTTCACACAAAACTAATAGCATCTTTTCCACTTTCTTTGGCCGCTAAAAGTAATAATAAAATTATTTGTTATAGTATATAATACATTTTCCATATAATAAAACATAGTTATGTAACATAAGATGTGTAAAACCTTATATGAGGTTTAAGGTTTAGTCTTCATAAGCGCAAAATATAAAGCAAAGTCTCTAATGTACATCAAAAAATGTTAATCATATCTTGTATATAAATGATAACTCATTAATGAAACTACATCTTTCTTACCTAAACATCTTTTTCAGGTTGTGTACTTTCCTTTCCATTAGAAGATTGCAATATGAAGAAACTTCACTTCAGGTTTATATTGGACTGTCGATATGATGTGGAGGAGCAAATGAATATATTTAATCAAACGAAATATTTTTTTGAGACTGAAAGAGAATGGAATATCCCGAAATTCACCTTAATGACCTATTCAGATAAAGGCATCTACCGGATAAATGCAACAGACGTTATGCATATGAATGAAACATGCCCTGACAGACTTCCCTTTGAAAATATTACCAACCAATCACAGACATGGAGCCAGTCCCAGTCTAAGTCTATTCGAATAACTGTGATGTTTGTTTCGTTATTTAACAATTGTAATGTACTGGATAAAAATATGACAAACTTTTTAAATATCGAGAAGCAGTTTTTTTTCTTTATTTTGAAATCCCTTGCAAGTTACTCTTTTAAAACCAAATATATGCTGCATTTAAAATCATTTAATGCATTCAATAGTGAAGGATTTTATTCCAAAGTATGTTCCATTAAATGTCAGAAACAACCTCATAGTTTTATGATTGAAAATTTGTTAAGATCATACTATCATTTAGCAGAGAATTTAACAATGTCTAGCAATGAAGCTCGCCAGTACTGTGCACAGAATCAAAGTAGTTATCTACTTTCTTTGGAAACGTATGATGAAATGGAATTTATTTTTAGAACATTTGAAAAACAAGGAATCATCATGCATGTCGGTTTAAATAAAGTCAGTCAAGGTAAGCATATGTTTAAATGGGCGTCGTCAAACCCGTTTATTTTAAAATACAATTTTTATTCGCAATGGTATGATATTTATGATTGGAATATGTATGCAAAAAGATGTTTTATCATCAGCAATAAGAAGTTTGACAATGAAACATTTCTAAGTGTAGGCAGTAAAATTAATCTAACTTTTTATATTAAGGATGTAGATTGCGATAAACCAATACAACATGCACTGGTTATATGCGAATGCCATTTTCCCTTTTCAAATAATCATATAACATTAGAAACTCGAGAAAAGGAAGACTTAATTTTGCATCTTCAATATTTTGTTCAGTTTCAATTAATGGTTAAAAGTAAATATGTGAACATAATTAACTGTTTCATTCACTTTCATTACTCAAATGAAAGTTTAATACAAAATGTGTGCAGTAAATATATCGAATCCTTAGTAAAATTCCATCGAAATGTAGTCAGTGATGTTTCAATCATTCATTGGATTAATGGATTTTTGTCACGTTATCATTTTCGTATCCTAAAACTAGTAAACATTTCCAGCTGTAAATTTAATGACTATTGTCAAAAATCCGACACTTGGCTTAATTGTGTAAGGAACGCCAACTCTTGTGAAGAATGCTTGGAAGATAGAGACAAATGTTTCCAACGACTTTCTTTAATAGAAACAAATTTAGAAAAGTTTACATGTGAAATTGATAGCGAGGACATGCCATTTCGTTGTATTGAATTTAGATTTGGATATTGCATTGATAATTCTCTTTTACAACACTGTGAGAACTTTACCTGTCCATATAATTCAGTCAAATGCTACAGATCTTATTGCATTCCGCTAGATATGATTGATGATGGAGAACCAGATTGTCCTCATGGAGAAGATGAATTAGTGAAGTCAAACGTTGGCATAGATACACAGCAATGTTTAGGAAATTTCTTAGCCTATCTAAAAGATTTATGTTTTTTATTTTATGATATAATTGAAATGCCTTTTTCTATTGATAATAAGTTTTTTTGTTCTCCGGCTTGTCCTAAATACTATAAATGCTTTTCTCACAGACGTTTGAAAGATGACAATATAAGCCTACAGTCTATTGAGATGTACAAATTTCATGTTCCATTGTACAACATTTCTAACTCATATGTCACAAATCTTGCTTACAAATATTTTCCAATTCTAAATATCATTGAACTTTCTGTCCAAAAATGTAATGTAGAAAATTTTGACTTAGCTTTTAAAACCTGGAGACTTTCAAAGCTGCTGGAATTAGATTTAAGTTACAATAACTTGAAAAGTAGTGACGAAATGAATTTGATTCGTGATATGATAAAGTTAACATTTTTAAATCTATCTAATAACCCAAGTCTCAGAGTAGAAAAATCGTTTACATTTCCAGAAAATTTGGAAACCATCGATCTGTCTTACACATCATTTAAATCGATTGATGGCAATACATTTTTAAATTTAAAATATCTAAAATTTATCGATTTAAGTGGCACAGAAATTGCAGGATTTAAAGATTTGGGAATACCAAAGTTCTACACCTTAGACTTACTTTATCTACAACATTTAAAAATCTCTCAAATACAGCAAGACTTTTTTGAAGGTCTGACCATTCGAACTGGATTATGGACAAGTGACTTTAGATTGTGTTGCCCTCAAATTTTAAATGCTAATATATCAGTAGAAAAATGTCATGGACCTACTGATGCCATTTCCTCTTGCAAACATCTTATTGGGGATGTATTTAAAAGACTTGTCATTTGGGTTGTTGGTATACTTACAGTACTTGGAAATGGCATTGTATTAATCTATAGACTTGTGTATCATAGAGAAATATTTAAAAAAGCTTATGGTCTATTTGTGACAGGCCTAGCGTTATCAGATTTTGTAATGGGTATATATTTGCTGATTATTGCAAGCGTTGATATTGACTATAAAGATATGTATGTCTTGGAAGAGACAAACTGGAGAAATGGGATGTTGTGTCAGATTTCTGGGTTTTTATCAACTCTCTCTAGTGAAACATCAACTTTCTTTATTTGTTTGATCACTTTAGATCGTTACTTGAAAATCTCGTATCCGTTTGGGGAATATAAATTATCTAAAACCTTGACTTGTGTGCTATTCACATTAGCTTGGTTAGTTGGCATTGTCCTGGCAGCTGTTCCTATAGTCATTTCAAGTTGGGAAATTTATTCCACTAATGGTCTGTGTTTGGCTCTGCCTTTTAGTTCTATTCGTTTCAGTGGCTGGGAGTTCACGTTTGTCGTTTATATTGGAGTTAATTTTGTTTTATTTTTACTCATAGCTGTCGGTCAAGTAGCCATCTTTGTCAACATAACTAGAAGAAAACAATTAACACCTTCCTTAAAGAATTGTCCTATCAGAAGATCAGAAGACTTAGCTGTTGCCAGAAAACTGGCATTTGTGGCTATGTCTGATTTTCTTTGCTGGTTTCCTATAGGAATAATTGGGATTTTGTCAATGAATGGACACACTTTTGACCGTGAAGTTTACGCTTGGTTTGCTGTGTTTGTTTTGCCCATAAATTCAGCTTTAAATCCAATTATTTATACTATTCCTACTTTATATGCGAGATGTAAACAAAATATTCAACATACTACAGAAACAAAAAGCAGTAGTTTTTTAACGTAGATTAAATTAAGGTGGTTTTAGTGGAATTAAATAAAAGGAATCGATCATCTATTATTTTACTGACGACCAGTTTCATTGTGAGCCTGGAGTATTTCTATCACGTACACTATAGATAGCAGCAGAGGCGTAGCTAGGGGGGGGGAAGGAGGGGGGAATTAAAAATCCCCCTACTTAAAAGGGTCCAAATGAGTTTTTTAAATTAAATATTACTCAAAATTCGGGCCTCCAAAGACATTAAGCCCCCCACCCCGGGCCCCCAAAGGATGGGTAATTCTAGCTACGTCACTAGCTTGTAAACTTCAATCTTTTTCTTACAACTAGACATTGTATTTAGATTTGTACATTAAATGTTCAACTCAATAATCTGCAATGCTTTACACTTTCCCTTTTATGATCATTTTTTTTCTTTTATTATTAAAATATAAGTAAAATAGAAAAAGGAAGCATATAAAAAAATTCATATTTAAAAAAAAAAGTCAATAAATTAAAGTAAAAATAGACAAAGACCTAAACCTTTTAGTCAGTATGGATGTACCAGCAGTTATTTGATATAGATATAGTTCATTTTAACCTACACAAATTCCCAGACGTTAATATCTCTTCACTGGAATGTAAAAAAGTTTACAAGTGAAAGAAATACAGTTTTTTATCTTTGTTTTATCTATGTGTCTTGCATAGGCTAAAAACATTAACTCTTTCTCTCCGTAATTATTTTTCTCGTTTCGATAGTTTAATTCGTTTTCCACATGTTTCTCATTATCATATTGTGATTAAACTTCAATGACGTTTTTGTTTGTTATTAAATGTTAAAATGTTGTTAAAAAATGTTATGTTTGGTATGAATTATAAAAGAATGTATACTCTTTTTACATAACAAAAATTAAATTTTATAAATCCAAAAAATCAATTTAGTTTAATGTTGATTAATTCAAAAGTGGCATCGTCAATTAGCAGAGAGAGAGTGAGAGAGAGAGAGAGAAGTTAAATTAGCTTTCTTTATTAATACTACAACATTTTTTCATAATTGAATTGCAAGTTTTATCATTCGTTGTATCAAATGCTTGTATGCACACATTTAATTAATTATTATTACAATATTAGTAGTATTATTTGTGTTACAGTAAGTATTATAATACATCATGTGTATATATGTCAGGACTTTGTCTCCTATTAACTTTAGAGGACAAGATAAAGTATTTAAACGCTACCGCCTGTGTAATGTATTCTTATGTATTCCTTATTCATCATTGTCTGGAAGAAGCAAGGGGCCTGTCTTAATTCTCCTCAAAATTTAAAATACATCAACTATTTTTATTATTATTATTTTTATTAAAAGCACCAATTGAGATTCTCATATGCTTTGCAATCAGTTAGAAACACGGGCATCGATCCCATTGATTTAATTTTAGTTAGTCAAGGATAACACATTCCACAGCAGCACTTGAAAAGCTAAAGACAAGACAAAGACATACTCATCAGACGTCATCAGTACAGAATATCAGTCTGAAGCGTTTCTTTGTCATGGCCTTATTCTTTTATGTTCTCAAATCTTGGAGGCTAACTGTAGAACTAGAGAGGAGAATCCTAGCAATGGGCTGAGATGATATAGGTTAGGGAAGGAGCTAGGAATCCCCGACAAAAACAGCATCATAAACAAGGATATTCAAAAACCGGGAAAAGATTGCTATTGGGCCTCACAATGAGCTGCTGATCAATACAACAACAAAAAAACATAAAATAAAATGTATGGCTTTATCACAAGGTCCTTAGAGATCAGCACCAAGACAAAGAAGAGGCAGACAGAGAAAGAGATGGGAGACAATATTTAAGAATGATGGGGAGTGCCATTATAAATAATTGCAAGATGGCGTCACTCTCTTGTCTGAGTAGAAAGTCTGATAACTGTTCTTCACATCTTTACGACATTCAAGAACTAAAAACAAGACCTTACTATATAGTCAACAGGCAAACAAAAAAATATAACAAATAAGTTAACTAAAGTTAGAAAAAAAAAAAAACCTAAAACCTAGACAAAAAAAAGAGGATGTGCATCACATCTGAATGGGTGACGTCGGTTGTTGCGTATATGAAGGAATGCCGTCACTAAGTGGCGTCACTAGAGCAAAAGGGAAAGTGCACTACTTGTCAAAAGAATGGTTAAATAAAATTCTAAATGGTAAGGGAAAATAATTCCTTTTTACAAAGTGTATATCAACTCTGTCTGTCTGCCTGTCTAATAAAAAGTTTGCACACATTATTCCTACCACACACAATCTTGGAACTAGCTGAAATTTTGCATAATTATTTCTATTACCTGACAAAATGAGAATGCATTATAAAATGAATCAACACAAAAATGAAATATTGGTATTATTATTATAATTTTTTTTGGTATCAAACATCGAACAAGGGAAATAAATTTTATTTGTCTGATGTGGTGGTGTAGTTTGAAATATACCCCTTTACACTTTCTAAATCACCGCTTTAAAGTGTAAATTAAAGCTAACAATAGAGAAGACTTGAGCCCTCGATTTCAACTTCACATCTTTTAACTTTTTCAAAAAATTATGATTATTGCAAGTAAAGAATTATCTCGGTATCTTTAACTTACTTACTATTTTCTCCCCCCCCCTCCTTTTTTTCTTTTCTAACTGGACTAGAGATTAGGATCATAGCGTTTTAAGAAAACTAAAAAACATGAAATTTCACTAAACAAAGGCAATGGAAAAAATATTTTAAATAGTACATATTTATTTATGTTTATCGAAATCTGTTACAAATGTAATTACATGACTGATCCTAACTAATTAATACAACTACTCTTAATATAATCTTTGTTGTTTTTTTAACAAGCAATAAGCTCGTCAAACATCGGTCGATAGAAGAACAGATCATTTCAATGCTAATGACATATGACGACCAATCATACAAAAAACTTCTACTGCTGTTGTTGATAAAATACTATGTAAAGAAAACAAGTGAAAACTTATAGGAAATTGAAGCAGTCAAAAGTAAAGAGACGACAGGCTAATCTCAAAACTTAAGAGCTATCCCATAGCTCACTCATAGCAAGTAATACAGCAATGATTCGTAAAAAGAATCAGAAAGAGAGTCAATGTGTTTCGAAAATCCTCTTCATTTAAATCAGTGCAATGTCACTTAGTTATCTCCCCTCCACGTTATTACAAAAGGATTCATCACCGAACAACCAGGGCCAGTCTTAAGCCACTGCAACCTATACGACCGCAGTGGGCCCAGCACTTCCATAGGCCCTGTGCGAATTCAAGGTGTAAATTATAAAACGATACCATTTTAACTTATTATTAAAGGGTTTCTGGATTTCTCCTGACATTGCAAATATACGAAAAAGTCATGGAAATGTCCTGAAATTATATAAAAAACAAGATTACAAAGAGAGTGATACACAAACTCTCTTTGTCGCTGCTAAAAGTTCATTTTAAAAAAAGTATATTAAAGATAAACGACAGAAATATATATCTTCCGTGCTTTAATCTCTCAAAGGGGGCCGCCTCTGAGTTTGTGTATCACACAAACTCTCTTTGTCGCTGCTAAAAGTTCATTTTAAAAAACAATTATATCAAAGATAAACGACAGAAATATACATCTTCCGTGCTTTGATCTCTTAACAGGGGCCGCCTCTGAGTTTGTGTATCACACAAACTTTCTTTGTCGCTGCTAAAAATTATATCAAAGATAAACAACAGATCTTATTTAGTGCCCCAGCGGTCAAAATATACATCTTCCGTGCTTTGATCTCTCAACGTTAGCCTTGTAAAGCCGATGTTCAAGGCAACTGCCACACCTCTTTTATGAGTTGATTACTTTACGAGTAAATACTGGTATGTTACTCGTATGTTGGAACAAAAAAAAAGTGTGAAGACCTATGCAGTATATTAGATTATTAATTGTCTTAAAGTAGGTTTCATTTATATTGTATACTAATTAAGTTTTTTCTCTTTAAATGCTGTTTGCATAAAGTATTTTTAAAAATTAGATTTTGAGCTTTTAGAAAAAAAAAAGTAGCCGTTGCATCAGAACTTTGAATGCTCTATATTATCGTGATGTCAGATTTTCATTTTCTCTTCTACTTTCTGAGCACTAAACGGGACGGACGGACGGACAGACAGACAGACAGACAGACAGAAAGACAGACAGACAGACAGACAGACAGACAGACGGACAGACAGGGCACACAAAACTAATAGCGTCTTTTCCCCTTTCGGGGGCCGCTAAAAAACTTCTGAAAACTCATGCAAATCTTCTTTAAAATTTTGGGCTGGTATTGTGACTCTTGTCTCGCCGTGGAACATATCCTCATTGATTGACCCAGTTATCAGGAAGTTGGAGGGAAATATTTTAGAACACTCAACTTAAAAACACTGTTTGATAATGTCAATCCTGGGAAGGTACTGAGCTTAATCCGGGAGTTGGGGCTGTCTGCGAAGGTTTGATTTGTGATACGGCAAAGAAATTTTGAACATTTAATATTTACAACAGAATTTTATTTAATTAATGAATGCACTAACTGTATACATTTCGTTCTTGTGATACGAAGGGAGAATAACCCTTAAGGAATTACGTGTACAACATGGTCTAAATTTTGTTGATGTGCCAAAAAATCCAAAATACAAATACAAAAACAACAAGGTTACAAAGACAGTTTGTGTGGAAACACAAACTCAAAATGGGTCCCCGAAGTGCAGGAAAAAAAAGGCAGGTTTCAATATATTCAGAAAGAATATCAGAATGAAATTCTATGAAAAGCAAATGACTGAAAAGAATGGAGAAAGAAGGTTGACAGATCCTGTGTGGTGCTCCAAAGGTCCAGCAGACCAAGGGATAGGTGAAAGTGAAGTTTGATGTAAACCTAGCCTAACTGATGTCTTATAATGAGCATCTAGTTGATCTAATTGTTTTGTAAAGGGTCAATCTCTTATTCAAAACTGTTAGACTTGTCCGACTTTCACTTTCTCTTCTAGTTTCTGAGATCTAAACGGGACAGATGGACAGACAGACCACACAAAACTAATAGCGTCTTTTCCCCTTTTGTGGGCTGCTAAAAATGTTTATGTTCTTAAAAGAGCATAATAATACACACATTAAATTTTACAATTTAAGCTTATTTTACTAAAGACGGCGACGATAATATAAAACGTTAATAAAAATGTCCGCCCTTTTAGAGTGTAGATCTCTAGACAGCACGTAGTGCCCATGTTTATATACCGCTCCACTAGAAGTTTATAGACAAATAGACAGAACAACAAAAACAAACATAATGATCTTTTTACTAAACCAAATGAGCTTTTAATATGACATTCAGACAATGTTGAGAGCCACGCCTATAGTAATACATTCGTATTCTGAGTCCGCCTCATCTAGAACGAAACAATGAAACATGGTTAATAATTTAGAGCTGAACAATTTGACAATAAAAGTTGCACGGTATAAATGTAGATTCTCTGGGAAGTGAAATCAAAGCTTGTCTTTACGCGAGTTTTCTATACATGTATAAGCAATGCTAAATAAATTTTGTTAACGCTCCAAAGGATTCCTTTTTTTTTTT
>JADKLZ010071522.1:2438689-2458354 GCA_021533235.1 Biomphalaria straminea | reverse complement strand
ATTTTCAAAACCTCCCCCCCCCTCCCTCCCCCTACGCTACGCCACTGGCTCCATTATCTCTTGTGGGTAGAAATCTCTTTTCTATTGTGGGCAGAAATTTCTAATCTATTGTGGTTAGACATTTCTAAACTATTGTGGGTAGAAATTTCTAATCTATTTGTTTAGAAATTTCTAATCTATTGTGGGTAGAAATATCTAATCTATTGTGGGTAGAAATTGCTAAGAAATCGCTAATTTATTGTAGTTAGAAATGTCCAATCTACTGTGGGTACACGTTTCTTATCCTCTGTGGGTAAAAGTATCGAGGGTAGCTCCAAGTCGCGCGACAGATGTGCCCCACGGACCGTAGTTTGGGCACCTCTGGTTTAAGGTAATTACCGACATGATGTTAGCCTCATAACTACAATTATCTTCCAGGATCTACGATAGCAAAACGTAACGTACTACTACGACCTTTGTGCGTTTCGTGTGTGTCGGTCTGTCTGTCTCTTATCAGCCTGACTTAAAACTGTTATATGTTGGCCTGTCCTTCACGTATGTGTGTGTGTGTGTGTGGTTTGTGTGTATATGTGGGGAGAGAGAGCAGCTATAGGTCTAACAAAAAATATCATTAGAAATACAAAAATACAGCTATGTTTTTGTTTTGTTTTGATGTTTATAAGTGCAAGACCTCGTTTTCGATCTAAGAAAATAATTTGCTTAGGTAATTATTTCATATTTACATATTCAATGTTCATCAATTGGGGGATGTTGGCCAAATGGTGAAGAGCTTTGCATTCGAAAAGAGGTGTCTCCGGTTCGAAACCCGATGAAGACAAGGTTTATAATACTGGATTTTTAGGACTCCCCTGAGTTCACCCTACTCCAGTGGCGTAGCATCCATGGCGCGAAGGGGTTCAATGAACCCGGGCCCACGGCCATTAGGGGCCCACTGCGTTTGGGCCCATGACTAGTTGAGAACTTTGGGGGGACACCAAATTGAAAAAATTAATGCACTTGTGTAAAACCGATAAATAATAGAATTTGAAAAGCTCCCTCCAAATATCCTGAGCTTTGTCCCAGAATTTACAATAACTTAAAAAGCAGCATTTTAAGCTTTAATGTAAGGATTTTCTTTCCATCAGATTTTGTGAATTGTAATGGTGGCTAACCCTAATCCTGCGTTTGGGGTGACAATAGTCTCCATATCGTCCTATTCTTTTTTTTCTTTCTAGTCTGTTTATACACTTATGCGTAGTATTACATGAATGGTATGGGGGGGGGGGGGAAGAAAGTTTGTTTAAGAAGTATGGATAGTCCCGATTGTCACTAATTCAAATTTCTATACAGCTGCAAATTATTCACTTTTTTAAAAGCTTAATATGTTTTTTTTTTTTATTTATTTTGTATTTAAAGTATGTTAAATAATATATCTTTTATTCTACAAATATAGTTTTCTCCTTCTTAAATATCAAACTAAGACTGACATCTTTTCAGTCTCTGTACATCGGGACCTCTCGGGGTCATGCAAAAATACTGGTTTTCTACTGGATTCTAGATCCATTCTTTACCATCTGTCTCCGTCATTTGTGTCAGCTTTCAAAACAAAAAGTTGATACCAAATTCCTATTATTATTATTTTTTAAAATACTTCTAGTGATCTCCGATGACTGAATATCCTAAAATAAAGAAATTAGATAAGTCATTTCTAGGTTTTCATATTTGTTAGAATCAGACGTCAGCAGAATTAGGTGAACAAATGTTATAAGAAATTACAGAAAAAAAACAATCCACATTTAACTTTAACTAAACTGCAAGGCTAAAGCTATGATGGTGCTTCCAACGTAACTGGATTGTCTGGATACTACAATGGCATTTGGGCATTGTTACATCAGAAACAACCGCTTAGAAATAGATGCACTGGTTTCATACTTTGCTACTTAATAGGGCAGAAAAACGTTAGTAAATAAATATTCGATCTTTGTATGTTAAATAATGGACGTAGTACTATATAATAGTTTGTATCAATGCTTCAAAGTTTTACACCTAGAAGTGTTTTTGGATGTTATTGTGTAGAATGGGAACTAGAACTCATAAAGCATTTCTTTATTTATTTGAAACTCCGTTTACTCGTTTAAATCTATTTAAAATTTTACAAACATTAACTTTTAATTCGTGTTGGAGACTTCTAACAGAGTCAAACGTGATAAGATTATTAAAAAAGCTTCTCTTCTTGCATTGGAATGTCTTTGGGTAAATGTACAGATACTGATTACTCTATTGTTTTGTCATACGTTGTATTTGTCTTATTGGGGGAAGGGCCCACCAATATATTTTTGAATCCGGTCCACGGGTACCTTGCCACGCCTCTGAGGACACACAAGCCTTCACCCCCACAAACAGATTCAAAATAATAGACCTGTTGCGCAATGCACTTTTAGCAAAAATACTAAAGGAGATCCTATCTATCATGGTTGAAGTGAATTAAAAAGAAAATTAAAAATTTATTAGATTTGCATTTTTTTCTGATAATGATTTGATTTGATTTTGATTTTAGGCACATCAGCACAATTTAGACCATGACGTGCCCCCATTCCCTTAAGGATTACTCTCCCTTTACAAAACAAGGGCCAAATCCTATACAATTAAATAAATAAAATCAAGGTCTATTCATAGTTAAAAAAGTAAAAATGTAATAATTTGATAAAAATCTGGTGTAAATAGTACATGTCCACAAGCTCACAAATTAGATCCTCGCAGACAACCCCACCTCCCGGATAAAGCCCAGTACCTTCCCAGGGTCGACACTATCGAACAGTGTTTGTCAATGGTTCTAAAATATTTTCCCCTGACATCCTGGTATCTGGGGTAGTCAATAAGGATATGTTCCACAGTGAGGCGAGAGTCACAACACTCAAAAAGTGGGTTCTCATAATGTTATGTTGATTCCGATGACGAACTACCCAAAAAAAAAAATTCTCATTTGTAGGTTTTCATATTTGCGAAAACCAGAAGTCTGCAGGATTGACTGAACAAATACTCTTAAATTACTTACGATGCCAAGGCAATGATAGTTTTTCAATATAAGCGGACAGTACACTACTCTTCATGTTTGGTTTCAACAAAAGCAACCACTCGCGCATTATGTTCACTGTGCTAAGCAATACTAAAACATGATCTTAAATGATTCTGTCAGCTGTGTTCATGAACTTGCATTGGAATGTCTTTTAGTAAATGTGCCAATACATACAAACTACTGGATTTCTTGATTTCTTTGTCATCCACTAATGGGGGGGGGGGAGGGCCCATCAACATATTCTTGAACCCGGGCCCACCCACGGGTACCTTGCTACGCCACTGGTTAAACAAGATCTTCAATGATACTGTCAGCTGTGCTCATGAACTTGCATTAGAATGTACCGATACATACAAACTACTGGATTTCTTTGTCACACAGAATATTTGAGGGTGAGGGAGGGGCCCATCAACATGTTCTTGAACCCGGGCCCACGGGTACCTTGCTACGCCACTGCCCTACTCTACTAGATACCTGACATTAGTTGAGAAATGTAGAGGTTGGTCACATGACACCCTCACGACGTCTGTGTGTAGTCTCCAAATAAACCTTATATTTGTGTCTCTTCTATTATATGAATGTTGTTGTTTTTGTATGTTTGAGAAAACAGTCCTTGGCCCTGTCATCACAACAAATTTCCATAAATATCATTGAAGCAGTCTTTAGTCCTAGTCGTTTACCGTCGCCAAAGAAACTGATGACATTTACAATATCTGCTCCATAGATCGTAAGGACACTCATATCGTTAATTATCATCATATTGTCAATAAAAGTTTTTTTTTAAAAATATATCAATACTTCCCAATTGTAAATTTTTATTGTTTTTTTTTATCAGAAAGTTACAAGTGTTATTAAAACATAATTACAGACGTCTATATATTTAATTAATAGCTCAAACTCCCCAATATACGAAGTGCTAACGTTGGACACCCCAACCCAGGGCCGGTTTTAAGGGTTTGCAAGCGGGGCTACAGCCCCTGGAACAAAATAGGGTTTAAAAACTTTTTTTTCTAACCTTTTTCTTTTGCATTTTTTACGGTTGACAAAAATGTCGAGATTAACTCTTTCTCTCCTGATTGACGATACCATCGTTCATTTGACCCTATTAAATTAACTGAATTTTTGGGTTTATACACTTTGATTTGTGTTATGTAAAAAGGTTATAAATTTATCTCTACCAGTTATTACATTGTCTGATTAAAAGAAAAACCTTATTGAAGTTTAACCCTAACAGGCAAGTGGAATACAATTAGAAAACAAAATTAATAAACCTTTCTGAGCGAGGAAAAAAAATTACGGAGAGATAGAGTTAAGAAGTGTACTCTTGTAGAATGTTCGGAATAAGTCTCTTTGTTTACGACAGTGCGTCTTCCAAATATACCCTTGTTAAAACTAAAATATGCATTTTAAATATTTTTGTTAAAAGGAAATCGAGATTAAACTTACAAGAACTCTATTTCTTTCTTCTAAAGAATATCATGCTTTTATAAAAAAGTATTTTCATTCATGAGTGGATCTTTATTAAAGTCTTCGTAAAATTTTAGTGGCTTCCTCAAAATTCCTGGCCCGGGGCCTACAAATACTAAAATCCGGCCTGGGTACAAGTACAATAGAAACGTAACTATAGACGTCTATTCATGTTGACATGGTAGCTCCGCTATATAGAGTGCCCTTTTCAGACCTTGCGACTTATAAGGCAGATGATGCTAAGGTCATCTGTTACTTTGGCCAACGGTTAACGAGGGTGTCATGTGGCCAGCACAACGACAAACTGCCTTTACTCTCCCCAACTTAAGTCAGGTACCTATTAGAGATAGGTGGACTCAGAACTCCCTAAGAATCCCGAAATTCAAAATTTCAACCTTCACCGAGATTCGATCCCAGGTCCTAAAAACCAAGTGCTTAATCCCTCAGCCACCGCGCCATCAAACCCAAAGTGCTAAAGCTAGACCCCCCCTCCTCCTTTCCCGTGAGAAGGATTTTTTTCCCAGGTGTCAGCTACTTTCGTTATTTCTTAACTACAACACTGGTACGGAATAACTTGTTGGCAAGGCAACGTTTCATCTAAACTGTTGTTCCGCTTTAAAATTATAAAAATAGAATCACACGCACACCATTAACATATTTAAATGAACGTTTTGAACAAAAGTCTCTAAGAAAAAATCGAAAAAATCTTGGAAGACAACAGTCACCCGCTCCATCATAACTATGTCAAGTTGTCTCGAAGTGGGCGACCCCTGTCAATCAAGACCAGAACAGAGCGGTACAAAAACTCGTTCGTTCTTTATTCGATCAGACTTTATCAACACTAGTTGTTGATCAGGAAACATAAAAGAACCAAGATATCAGTGTGTAGTCGCTTAATGAAGTCTTTTTTTGTGTGTCTGTTCTATTTATGTGTATGTTACTGTTGTGTTGTCTTTTTTATGAGAAAAGAGTCCCTGTAATAACAACGAATTTCCAAAAGGATAATAAAGTAGTCTTAGTCTTAGTACGTTTCGCGAAGTTATTAATGAACGGTCCGTGCAGATCTGTATGTTTCCCATTGTTTCTGCATGGGGTAGGGAAGGGTGATAGACACCACGGAGCACTGACAAAGGAGGAAGGGTGGTGTCTCTGAGCATAAAACCTTAGTTTAACATACTGTCACGTCGTCCAATGTTATATCAACATTTATACAATGTGCTTAGCAAGAAGTCGAAACAAAAAATTTGATCAAAGTGTCTTGATAAGGCGTTAGCGTTATATATATACTTTTGTGTGTTATCAGTTAAGTCCTCATCACGCCAAAGAAATGCCAATTGTAACCAAACTGTGGTTAATTTATCCAGTTGGCTGACAACCTGCGTTAGATAACAACTCCAAGTTCAGAATATGGAGACACGGGTTTACTTGTCGTTAACCGAAATTGAAACAAATTATTTATTGACGCTAATAAAATATTATTATTAATATATTGGTCATATTCATATGTATTCAATGAACTGATAGTTATGAAGATACAGTTCAATGTATCTTATCTTATACAATACAGACGTTACTTCAATAAAAGAAGATGATTACGTCCTACGCGTCATGCATTCAGTCACGCATATTAACCAGTGACTTAAATTCTGCCAAGTTACTGGTTTTCCTGGCTAGCTCAGGCAAGATCAGTGAGACAATGTGAGCTGTAAAGATTCAGACTTTATAATTGCAGTAAAACATTCAAAACTTTAAAGCAGCAGCAAAACATTCAAACTTCATAACAGCGGTGAAACATTTAAATTGATAATAGCAGCAAAAAAATTAATCTTTATAATAGCATTGAAACATACAAACATTTTATTTTATTATGGCTGTATATCTCGATTGTGCCGGGTTCGAAACCTGGCCGCTAAGACCATCCCCCAACTTTCTGTGAGATGTAATAATTTCAAATGCGAAGTAACATCTGAATCATGTAAACCAAACAATAAACCAACGACCCTGTCTGCACCCTATCTACACCAGATGTGTCAAAATGTTCTGATCGCATCAGAGTTAGCAGGCTGACACGAAAAGATGTTTATAAATATATAAATTAAAGATTATAAATCTAATAATCCCTTTGTAACATTTCAGGAGATCTCAACTTCGGTGAGACTTCCGGCGAACCATGACGTTTCCATGCAGGGGCCGCTTGAGGTGGATGTTTGGAGTCGTCTGCTGCGTAGCCATTGTGTTCGTTATGGGATTAGCTGTTTGGATTAATCAACACACGTCTGTCAAGCGACATGGCGGAATAACTTTTGAAAATGACGAATACAGTTTGGAAGGTAGATGTAAATCTTAGGAAATTAAGCCTGACCAAGGTATACTAAAGACAGATCTATAGATCTAGACCTAGCTGTAAAATTATAACCCCAAAGTAGCCATTACCAATGCATTTATTGTTTAATAAATGAATTCAATCTGTAATTTCGAAAATTGATACTTTCTTTGCATTGGGGGCGTGTCGGCTGAAGCTTGGATACCAAGGGGTCTTGATTTCGAGTCTAGGTGGATACGCCTAATGGGGATTCCGATATTTGCGATTTTTCAGAACGAGCATGAGTCCACACAATTCTAATAGGTACCTGACATATATTGGGAAATTAAAGGCAGTTTGTCTTTGTGCTAGCCACATGACACCCTCGTTAACCTTTGGCCATAAACACATGATCGCTCCCATTGCTCCCATAGATCACAAAGTCGGAGAGGGTGACCTTTATCCTTTTCTTTTTTCTTTTTAAAGTATTAATAACACTATGTAAAAATAATACATTAGAAAAATAATCAAAAACATCTAATCAAACTTTAAACATGGCTTTTTTTTACTTGGAAGCCGATGGTTTGTTGTTAGCTTTGAGTTAGTCTACAATGAAGTGAAACATAAGACCTTTTAGTGGATCTGTTGTTTCATACACCTTTTCTTTAATGTTCCACTTCCTTTAGTATAATATCTAGTGATATGCAGAGGCTTAGTGAGGGGGGCACAATGCCCAGGGCCGAAGCTAGGAATTTTCCATCGTTTTTACCTCTTTGGGGGCCTCTGCAGTTGCTTATTATCTAATTTTCAATGTAAAAAAAAACACCCATTTTTAAATTCTCCCCCCTCCTCCCCCCCTAGCTACGCCACTGACAATGCCCCTGCGCCACGCTCAGAATTATTTCAAATATTTTAGTTACGTAATACATTTCAAGGTTATTTGTTTTATATTCTTATTGTAATACATTTCAAGGTTATTTGTATTATATTTTTATTAAGTACTTTTCATTTACAAGCCTATATTTTCATTGTGATTTTCATGAAAGATGAGGGGGGGGGGGGGCGCCGATAAAGTTTTTTGCCCCGGGCGCACATTTTTCTTACTACGCCTCTGGTGATATACTATCTGTGGTTGAAGGCTTAAAGCAACACTGCATAGTAAGTAAAGTAAAGTTCCCCTTTCAGACCTTGTGGTCTATAGGGCTGATGATGTAAAGGTCATCTGATTCTGTGGCCAACGGTTAACGAGGGTGTCATGTTTGGCCAGCACAACGACCCAACGCCTTTACTTTCCCCCAACTAATGTTGGGTACCCATTAGAGCTGGGTGGACTCAGAGGCGCTCAAGAATCCCGAAATAAAAATCCCAGCCTTCACCAGGATTCGAACTCGGGACCCCACGTTCAGAAGCCAAGCGCTTTACCGCTCAGCCTCCACGCCTCCAACACTGCATAGATTATACTAAAATTGTGAAGTTATTTAAGCACCCTTGACAGTTCTTTATAACTATTCTATACATATTGTACTCTTATTATATCATTACTTTTAGCATTGTGCAATGTACATCAAAATTAAACATTAACTTAAAAAAAACACGGCTGGTAATTGAATCATTAGTTTTTTATATATAGTAGGCTATAAAAGTATAATAACATATTTCGCTTGTTTCTTGTTACATAGTACAATGGTTATGCTTGCCTTGGCTGTGGCAAAATATGTAGGTCACAGCTGGGATTACGTAGCTACGAAAATGATTGCATTTCTCATTAATCTTCAGACTATCAGGACAAGTCTTATTATTAATATTATTATTATATTAGAAACGAGAAGTCATTCTCTGGCGCTGCCAGGGTCGAGTTTCGTTAAAGAGAATTATTATTATTAAAATCTTAATTGAATTTTTATTTACTTGTTGTTGTTGTTTTTTTTTAGAAAAAGACAAAAAAATGAATATTTGCGACATAAAAGTTGTGACCTGTGAACACCGTCACCCCCAGGAGACAAGTATAGGAAACACCTATGGCATTACTTTAAAAGCATCGGAGAAGTTAGATAATTTAAACTCCTCTACGTTGAACCCAAGGGAGGCTACACCTAATAAAAATGAAACCTTAAAGGTGTGTTCCTTGAATCCTTCTGATTTAGGTGAGCACTTTCTCTAGTCGTTAAAACGTATAAAAGCAATGTTCAATATCGATCTTGTAAAATAAGAACCGAAGACTTAAGATAAAGGTTCTGTTTGAGGAAGTTTGTAAAAAAAAGTATTTACGTCTCTCTCTTTCCTACTCAGGCGTTCTGTAAACACTGCTAAACACATCAAGAACCTGACAACAAGAGCTCCAAATAATCTGGTACTTTAATAAATGGATAGATCACAGCAAATAAGACACAATTGGCAATACATCAACACCGCAAATGCTATACTGTACATCACCGCATTAAACTAATAAAATCTACTGTCTCTATCACTTCCTGGACTTATACATTCACTTCAGGACTCAACCAGCACCGACGTCATAGCCAGACTAACAGTCCCGGTCTCCACCATGTCCTCTCTTGTACTGCCCTGCCTTTACACACTCTGTCTCTGGTCTGCGCAGGCCTATGATCAGATGACCATAACACGTCATATTCACGTGCTAAGTTCATACCAGTCCAGAACCTTGCCTTTCGATTTAGCAAGCTAAACTGTACTACTGGCTTGTCTCAAATATCAGCAGATCACACAGTTAACCCTATTGCGTCGCCAATAGGGTTATAACAGTATTCTCTTTCAGACCTAACGATCTGTGTGGCAGATGATATAAGGGTCTGTGGCTTATGGTTAACGTGCTAACACAACGGCCTTTACTTTCCACAACTAATGTCAGGTACCCATCAAAACTGGGTGGCCTCAGAGGCGCCCTAAGGATCCCGAGACTAAAAATCCCAGTCTTCACTAGGATTTGAACCCGGGACCCTTCCTTACGGAAGTCAAGCGCTTTACCACGCAGCCATCGAGCCTCCATGAAGTTGTTAGCATATCGTTTAATTTCATTTCATGATGTCAGGACTTGACCATGAATGTGACCTGTTACCTAGACTTTGGGCATGTTGTTAGTTCATAGCTAAAACCCTATTGGAAGATTAGTATTGTAACCATATTATGATATTACCTTGAAAAGAAAGTAATGTATGAATCTTTCCTAGCATATGGATCAGGGATAGTATACCCGAGAGTCTTCTATCCAGAATTGTCTCTGAATTTAGTAAGTTTACTAAAGCTGTTTGATTGGCTTGTCCAATTGATTCTAAACAAGGGCAATAGTATACAACAGGCATGTCAAACTCGTTAAGGTGTATGGGCCACATAGAAAAATTACTATGACCTGAGGGGCCGCAAGAAAAAAATCAGTTGCAAAACAGCTTTTATGTAAATTAGAAATGATACAATAGAATGCAATAATAAATGGCATACCTGTCCCTTAGTTAGCTAAATGTGTAGTACTATTTGGTTATCAAAAATTACAATAAATTACGCATTATTTTCTTTGTGCTGATGCTTGACATCTTTCTGGGATAAAAGTTTATTAAATATCATCACACATTTTGATCAGATAATCTCGAACGGTGATTTGTTTGTGTAGCTTTCAGTATGCAAAATAATTGCTCACAGAGATCACTGCTTGCAAACATAGCTAGAATTCTGGCTGCACATTTCCGCAATTCAACCTACCGTTCAGGGTACATAACTGTCAAATTTTGGCACAGTCGATTCTATATATTTCGATTTCAACAAAGAATCTGACAGCTTTTCTATCAGCTCAAGTTGCACATTACCAGCAGCATTTTAAAATCAACTAAAATTCATACTCTTATGAAACGAAGTCACGAAAACGGCCATTGAAAGCATCTACTAACGATTCCAGGTGTAAGACATATTTACCGAATGTTGTAGCTGAAACGTTGTTTAGTTCCCGACACGTTGAGAAGTGAGCAAGGAAAAGTGAACAAGTTTGTCTCTTCATATTAGGTTTATCCACAGTCCTAATTTTGCTTGAAATTATTTCACATGATTACACGCAGTTGTGACAACTTTGTCTTTACTTTGAAGTTTCAAATTCAAGTCTTGCAGGTGACCAGTGAGATCAACTGCAAATGCCAAATCCCGAGCCCATTCGTCAGTTTGGAAATGCTCAACAGGTTCATCTTTCATGTTCAGAAACAATACAATTTCTTCACGCAGAGCAAAAAAAAACTCTACAATACTTTATGACAGGACAGCCAGCGGACTTCTGTGTAGTAGAGAACACAATCAAGTCGTGTCCAATGTCATCCAGAAACATTGAAAATGGGCGAGGATTTAAATCACCGGCACGAATAAAATTGAGAGCGACTGAAACCGGTCTTATGACATGTTGAAACTGTAATTGCTGTGCGCAGAATATTTTTTTTGGTGAATTGTGCACTGAAAATGAGCAAATTTAAAATTAGCATCAGTCTCTCTTAATTTTGCAAGTAGCTGTGCATCAAAACCATGGTTGGTGCGCCATCCGTTGCTAGACTAGCTAGCTTTACCAAAGGTAAAATGTACTGTAATATCACCTTCTGTTATTTCTCAAAAACATCCTCACTTATTGTGGTGTTAAGCATAGAACAGAGCTCAAATACTTCCTTGTGTATCTCAAAATTCTTGTCACGGGTCCTTATGAATATATCCAAATGTGCTACACCCGTTACATCAGTTGACTCATCGAAAGCCTATGAAAATCAACTATTTTGTTCTTTAATTGATCACGAAAGCTGTCTGCCATGTCATTTATTCTATCTGCCACAGTGTTCCTAGTTAACGCTATTTCTTTGAATGCTTTCACCTTTTCTGGACAAATTACTTCGTCTTTAACGACACACTCCTTCATAAAATCACATTTAAATAATGATTTTTATGGCTTGCAAATAAGTTTGACAAAATGTAGCTGGCTTTCACTGAAGACTCAATCTCGTTATTCAGTTAACAAATACTACTTTTAAATTAAAGTAAAGTCATCTCTTATTTTTCAGCGTAATAGTTAACATTATTTTAATAATTTTTTAGGTGGCCACGTGGGCCGCATGCAAGGTGGTCGCGGGCCGCATGCGGCCCCCAAACTCCGTGTTTGACATGCCTGGTATACAATCTAAATAGTAGAGTAGTTTGTATGGTATTAATTGCTCGTTTGAATTACTCTTAGAATAAAACGTTCTAGAGAAAAAGTAAGCTACATTTTAATATATATATATAGCAAGTAGAGTCCTCATATAATATAACTTATACATTTAAAAGCTTTCGAAATTTTGAAATATAGTAATTGTACATATAGTCACAGAGGGAGCGGGGGATGATTGGTAAAACGCTTGGCTTCCGTACTGGAGGTCGTGGGGTCGAATCCTGGTGAAGACTGGCATTTTTATATTTTTATTTCGGGATCTTTGGACGCCTCTGAGTCCACCCAGCTTTAATGGGTACCTGACATTAGATGGGGAATAGTAAAGGCGGTTGGTCGTTGTGCTGGCCACATCACACCCTCGTTAATAGTATGCCACAGAATCAGATGATATTTACATCATCTGCCCTATAGATTACAAGGTCTGAAAGGGGAACTTTAGTTTACTTATAGTCACGTGTTGTATATTTTCTTTTAATTATAATACTTATTTTGTTTCATGTGTCAATCTAGTCCTGCATATTAATCAATGACTTAAACTCTGCAAAGTCTTTTTTTTTTTGTCCTGGCTGGCTCAACGTTACGTTCAGTTTTGTTTTTTTTTCAGTTGGTAATCTTGCTTGCAAGTGTAATGAGACGACACCAGAGGAAATTCTTCGCGATAATGCTGGACTTATACAAGACGGAAGGGTTCAACCAGTGGATTGCTTCGCCATGGAGAAGGTCGCCATCGTGATTCCTTACAGGTGAGCTCCATTACATGAGCGTCCAACAAAGCTGATGCTGGCAAGCAACAACAAAATAGTACTTGACGGATATGACCCTGGGCCTGCGAGCCTTAGTTTGGACATTTCTGACCTGCTGGATTGAATTTAGATCTGTCAAACTTGGAGAATGTTCTCCTCACATTTTCCTTTATTTTGCCACGAAAATAAAAGTAGAGTATGGCAATGGGTTTACCCGTTCAGCCGAAATATTCATATCCAATATAAATTACTGTGAAAAAGGGTTTATCCGATTTGTTAAAAAGTTTCCTTCTTGAATAGAGATATTTTTAGGTATTTTTAGTCTATTTTAAAGGCCCTCCGTTGTAGACACACACAACGGTCTCTGCCATGATCTAAGGAGCTTTTATGCCAATTGTTGATATTTTATTCATGACATTGATACGCCTTATGTTTTGCTTTATATTATAGATTTCGGCATGTGCTAAAAAACTGACATCACTTGGCAAGGGCGTATCTAGGAATTTTCCATCAAATGGAAGCCCGAGGGGCTTGACCTCTTTGGAGGCCCTTGCATATTGCTTACTATTTTATTTTTAATGTAAAAAACACGCATTTTGAGGCCCCTTCAATTGGGGGCCCGGGGGGTATATTTCCCCCTTTTTTTCCCCCACCCTAGCTAACCCACTGTCACCAGGCTTTCCATGTAGTTCAGGAGATAGATTTAAAAATTGTTAGATTGTAGGCTACTTTAAGTCGTTTCGTTTTTCTGAATATGTGTTGCGGGGGGTAGAATGGTTGCATACCCCCCCCCCCTCTTTCCAGTATTAAAATGATGTAGGACGTAAAAAGTAAATTATGTCAGTCATTGTGTTGCCACACAGTTTCCTCGTTAACCCATTAAACATTAACCGTTCCAACTAAATGCAACATGTTGATAAGTAATAGATGATGTCAGTTCGACACATGGAACTTAATACATTCTTATTTTTCTCTTGTGGATTCCAAAGGTGGACCCCTAAAAGTCACGTGGGCTCCTAAAAGTAAGGTGGGCTGCCAAAAGTCAGGTGGGCTCCTAAAAGTCATGGGATCTCATGCAATAAGCCTCCTGGAGTCATGGTTGCTACGCCACTGAGTCTTCTAGATCGCGTAAAGTACCGCATCCCTCTATATATTCGGACTTGGATATAATACGAAAATATCATCGATACATTATCCTTGTCCACGAGTACTTAATTTAAATTAATAATAAACACTGACGATAGTAGTAGCGTTTCCGTTAATGTACCTCATTCACCAATCGTAAACAAACAACACCTAGCCACGTGGGGCTCTATCTCCTCTATATAATTTACGATCTAATTTTTAGTACACTATGGCTGTCACGTGACAATTTTTTAAATCGTTGTTTTATCAATATGATCACGTGGCTAAATGTTTTTTTTGTTTACGATTGGTGAATGAGGTCCATTCTAAAAAAAAAAGTAAGATTACGATATTAGGAATCGACTTTATTGCATTTTCGATATTACCTGAACAGCTATGTAGACATTTATTTTGGTCTTTGTTTCAGGGACAGGTACACGCACCTCCACCAACTGCTG
Organism: Biomphalaria straminea; assembly: GCA_021533235.1. Classification (NCBI taxonomy): domain Eukaryota; kingdom Metazoa; phylum Mollusca; class Gastropoda; family Planorbidae; genus Biomphalaria; species Biomphalaria straminea. The sequence continues at coordinate 2,444,019 of JADKLZ010071522.1, read as the reverse complement.
TCCATGCTGATACCGATACTTAGTCGTCAGAGAGTGGATGCAACTATCTTCGTTGTTGAACAGGTTGGTGCAGGGGCGTAGCTAGGAATTTTCCATCGTTTGGGGGCCCCGAGGGGTCTTGACCTCTTTGGGGGTCCCTGTAGTTGCTTATTATCTAATTTTCAATGTAAAAAATAGTCATTAGGGGGCCACCCTCAAATGGAGGCCTGGGGGGATTTTCAAACTCTCCCCCCTCTCCAACCCAACCCTAGCTACGCCACTGAGTTGGTGCACAGGATTTACGAGGATATTATAGCTTTTATATAGCGCTACTTTCATGCTTATAGCATGCTCAGAGCGCTTTGGCCCAATCTCATTTGTGGACCAGTGGGGGGGAGGGGGTATCTAGGAGTTGGTTTCCCGTGCTGCCTTTGGGCGCTCAGTAAACACAACTCTGCCCGAGTCGGGTGTCGAACCTCGGGCCCCCTTCTAGGTAGCCAAGCAAGCCAAGATCAAGCCGCACTTGGCCTCTCGACCACGCTTCCCACAATAACCTGACCAGCGTAATGACTAACCGTCTTTACTTTTATCCAACGTATGTCTGGTACTCACTAGAACCATCGTGCTTCCTATACCCTTCATAAAGTTGTTTACGTTCTAACCTACAATTTCAAACAACAAAACATTGTTCTTAGGCTCCTAGCTTTACGATATTAAATGAAATAGAAGTGGGAAAAGAAAGGTATTAACAGACTCTATTTATTCAATAATAATAATAACAATAATTTTAATATTGGCATCCAAAGTGAACAAAATGGTTGTAGAAAATCCAGACAACTTTACTAATAACTACTCCCAGACTGCTTTTTTAAAGGGAAGTAAGTGAGTATAAAATATTACTAATAATTACAAGAAAAGTTATCTCGCTTGAACATTTGTTGATAATGAATAAATGATTCTGGCCTCGTCGTAGCGGTCTAAATGTGCAAATGATTACATTTTAAAAAGAAAACTATCAATGAGGAATCGACCATGACTGCAGAGATCTGCCTTTTAGCCCATACTATTGTTGATACATCAGGATACATCTTCAAAGATAAATCTTTCAGTCTCAATCTGATCCCTAACACCAACTGACTAATTTCTTGGAAAATCGTTAGAGCCGCTGTTAGACCCAGGTTTTGCGAATGAATTTGTAAGCTGTAGGAATATAGAGGAATTGTAAAAAGGGTCAAGGCAAAAAAAAAAAGCATAGAGCTAGTCAAATATTTTGATAAAAAAACTGAGAAAAAAGAGCATAGTGAGATTGTGTAAATAATACTATTTATTAAGACGGGGATTGGGATGGGTCGGGGTGTCGTGGAATGATACTTAAGTTAAAGAGCCGCCCCAATTCGACGCAACGGATACTAGAATTCGTGCGCCTTTCTTTTATCATTTGTGGAGGCACGGTGGCTGAGTGGTAAAGCACTTGGCTTCTAAACCTGGGGTCCCGGGTTCGAATCCTGGTGAAGACAGGGATTATTATTTAAGTATCTTTGGGCGCCTCTGAGTCCACCATGCTCTAATGGGTACCTGACATTAGTTGGGGAAAAGTAAAGGCGGTTGGTCGTTGTGCTGGCCACATGACACCCTCGTTCACCGTAGGCCACAGAATCAGATGACCTTTACATCATCTGCCCTTTAGACCACAAGGTCTAAAAGGGGAACTTTTACTTTTTTACTTTCTTCTTTTATCATTATAAGCAAGAAAACAAAACGGAAGGGCGCCTAGCAAAAAAAAACCAACAATATATAGCATGGAGATAACTCGACGGGCTTAGCCGGTGGGTAATGCTATTATAATAATATAATATTTACTTATACAAGATAAAATATTAATACTATATCTCTAACAAGATCTAGTATTCTAGTTTATTTATTTTTGACTACTGTCTTTTAATGTTTCGAAGTCTTGATCTTTATAACCAAGTAGAATATTCTATACCATTTCTCTAACTGGATCTAGACAACCAGGGCCGTCTATGGGTTATGTAAACTAGGTAGCTACAGGGGGTCTCCGATTGCTGAGGGCCTCTCATATGAATCTATGATATTTTTTAAAGAGAAAATAAGCGAAACGGATCAAATCTCAAACATAGCAGAACTCTACGACTGTATGTCTACTAGCTTAGTTCTTATGTCTCTACTCTGACAAAGGTTTAAAACTTTAAATCTACTTGTTGGACTATATACGTCATGAGACCATTGTTTCTTCTTTTTGGTGAAATGTCGAAATGTTATTTCTAGTCTGACGATTATAAGAAACATTCATGCTATTTAAATGATTCAGATATTGTAGATATAGATACAGCCATTATACAGGAAGTACTTTTGTTGTTGTAGAGTTTTCGGTCTTTAAGTTTGTGTTTTTCTATTTCATTCAGGGCCACCCTATTCATTTCGTATAGGGCCTCCAATTACTTAAGGCCGGCCCTGATCTACTAATCGAGTCTTTTAATGTTTCTAAAACTGGATCTTTATCACCAAAATTTATTTAAACGTGGGCTTATTCAGGATTTTTATTTGGGGGGGGGGGGGAAGTTGCAATTGGTGCGGGTAACATTCCCCCTCCCTTTGTTTTTCTTTAACCCTTAAAGTGCTGAGCTGTTTCACAATGAGTGCATACCAAATGGAATTACAATTCTGGTGTTAAGAGGCTAAACTACCACACGCATTTTAAGGGTTAATAATTATACATTAGTTATTGAGATTGAAACAATCGACGAATTAAATAAAATGTTAATTGTTTTTCTTATCCACGTTCTTATCCACAGGTTGGTCCAGTATTGTTTAACCGAGGAGCGTTACATAACGTCGGATTTTTAGAGGCGGAAAAATTTGGCAAGTTTGATTGCTATATATTTCACGACGTTGACTTGGTGCCTCTGAATGACAAACAAATTTACTCATGTGGCGACAACCCAATACACTTTTCAGTCGCCATCAAATATGGATTATCACTGCGTTTCAGGCAAGTCATTGCTAGTTTTTTTTCCCTAGCTTATACATTAAAGACTTAGATTCTCCAGCGAATTTGGCGCTTTGGGCGGCTAGATGTTCTCACAAAGATCTGTCATTGGCTATGTTTTTGGGTGGCTGTCTCCACAAAGATCTGTCATTGGCTATGTTTTTGGGGGGCTGTCTACACAAAGATCTGTCATTGGCTATGTATTTGGGCGCTTAGCTGTCTCCACAAAGATCTGTCATTGGCTATGTTTTTGGGGGGCTGTCTCCACAAAGATCTGTCATTGTCTATGTTTTTGGGGGGCTGTCTACACAAAGATTTGTCATTGGCTATGTATTTGGGTGGCTAGCTGTCTCCACAAAGATCTGTCATTGGCTATGTTTTTGGGTGGCTAACTGTCTACACAAAGATCTGTCATTGGCTATGTTTTTGGGTGGCTAACTTTCTACACAAAGATCTGCAATTGGCTATGTTTTTGGGGGGCTGTCTCCACAAAGATCTGTCATTGGCTATGTTTTTGGGGGGCTGTCTACACAAAGATCTGCCATTGGCTATGTTTTTGGGGGGCTGTCTCCACAAAGATCTGCCATTGGCTATGTTTTTGGGGGGCTGTCTCCACAAAGATCTGTCATTGGCAATGTCTGAAGCCTCCTCCCACCTGGTGACCACTGTTCTTATGTCCTGCATGAATGTATGACGCCAAGTTATACGAGGACGTCCCTATTTGCGCTTTCCTCGTATTGACCTCCATGTCATCGCAACTCTTGGTATACCTGGTTCATTTTGTCGTAGAACATGTCCCGCAAACCTCATGTGACTGGTAATCCTATTATAGAATATTTTATTGAACCTTTACTGGCCTGTATGTGACTGGTAATCGTATTGTAGAATATTTTATTGAAGTACCATTGCTTTGTTGTTTTTTTTTGCATGACTGTTCGCTTTTGTTTTAATTTTTATTTTTTGTAATCCACAGAATTATGTATAAAACGAATTTTGGCGGCGTGGTAGGACTGACTCGTGATCAATATCTGGCCCTGAACGGCAACTCAAATCTGTATTTTGGATGGGGTGGTGAGGATGATGAATTGGCTGCAAGGTTGGGAAAAAAATAGTTACAAATATATTTACATAGGCCTACGGTGCTGTCAACTCTGAACGCTTGATTCGGTCATTTGTACCTTGTAGTAACGGAGAAAATCGCACAAATCTATAAATATCACTTACAGTTTTTACGTTTTAGCCACAATATATTTCTTAGAAGCTGAAAAAGTTGGCAAGTTTGATTGCAAATCTATGTGGGAAAGTCTGATAGAGTCTATAATATATGTATATAGAGACTCACGGAATAGTCAAGAGTTGATAGATGCGACAGAGTAAGCCAGAGAGAGCTGCAGCTATTAGTCTTTTCATTTAAAGTCTGAAAGTTGTTGTTTAATATATATATATATATAACTTGTCTACGTATGAACATTCTAAATATCAAAGAAATTTCCCAAACTGAGCTCCGCGAGGCCTGTGTAGGAGTTCCACGAACTACTTGAATAATTAACTATCGTTTGTTATAACAACATGACTATGAACTTTGAACTGGTCTAGAATCTGACTCTATATTGAAACAAAGAAAGGAAGATCCACCATTAAAGATCTCTGGTCAAGTTTGTCTGAAGAGTACCAGAACATTTCAAATAAGCTGCATTACTTCAATTACCTTGCAGCAAAGTGAAAGTCTATAGACAGGCTAGAGACCACACTACATTGTCTACATTGTAAAAGTGATCTTAACAATATCGTGCCATATATCACTAAGTTCTAATCTTCATGTTCAAAGTTAATAAAACCATATTTTTGTTTTCCTAACTAGACTCAATTTCCACAACATGACTAAGGTCAGACGGTCACTGTCCATCACTCGATATGCCATGCTGGGGCATCAGCGGCAGAATATCATCAATGGGAATCCAGCCAGGTGCGTGACGCCTTGTGTAGATTCGCTGCACCTATTATTCTTTAAATCAGTCTTTTAACCAAGAAGTCTTTGTAGTTCATTTAAAATGAAACGAATTAAACTAATAAAAGAAATTAATAACATCTTATCTTATAAAGTACACACGTTGCTTTAAAAAAGAAGATGATTGCGTGACAAATTACGTCCTACGCGTCAAGGATCTTGCCGTGCATGTTAAAGTTCCCCTTTCAGACCTTAAGGTCTATAGGGCAGATGATGTAAAGGTCATCTGATTCTGTGGCCTACGGTTAACGAGAGTGTCATGTTAACCAAGGGCTTAAACTCTGCCAAGTCGTTTGTTTTCCTGGCTGGCTCAGAAACCCATTCTATCTATCT
>JADKLZ010071522.1:2416528-2434951 GCA_021533235.1 Biomphalaria straminea | reverse complement strand
GGACGAGGTATTCAATATGTTATTCCTTCTATTGTCCTTTCAGAGTACACGACTAAAAAAATTATACAATGTTTTGCGAATCTTGTTTTTTATGTTGGCACAAATTTGATTGCATTGTACCTCTCTGGAGTCTCACAGCCGCCATTAAAGAAAAACTTTTAAAAAATTGAATAAATTTAATTGATAAAAATCTTTTACACAGAAATAATATTCTGAAGACAGCCAACCTGCGAATGAACATTGATGGTCTGAACACGATAGAGTATATGCTGCACAATGTGAACATTCAGCCGTTGTACGTATGGTTTAAGGTGACACTGCTGATGAAAGAAATGTTTCAGGTATGATGAGACTATGCGTTCATTTATTTTATTACAAGACAAGATATTGTGATGATTTCTCTTTCTTTATTGCCTGATATTTCTTCTTATATTAACAATGGCTCAACAGAATCTTCTTCACTGAAGAAACATCTGTTTTCTTTTCTTTCTTCGTTATTAAACTTCTTCAAACTGAACATATAAGTAGACTTTCAATTCAATACCAAATGAACTAAAATCTCATGATAATATTAAAGCCCTTCACTTATACAGCTTCAATTGATTTAACTTATAACTTAATGATACAGCCCCAATAAGTGTATCACAGTAGAACAGAAGAATCTGTTACAAGGCAAGGACCAGTTACTATGCAAGAACCCCGACTAACTTGTTTCCACTAATTTATACTTTTCAAAACCGTAATTTCCTGAATTTTAGAAACTTCTTTTCTAAATATGTTTTATTAACTATGACCTTCTAGAAATTGACGTATGTTATTTTTTTTTCTTGACCTCTTTCCCTGATTGGATGATTATAATTAACACGTTTTTGTTCTGGTCTTCTATGACCTCACCCCAGCTTCTAGAAAAGGTTGAATCAGGTCACAGTATAGATTCTTGACACATAATTAGCTTAGGTGGTATGTTTAATCCTAGAAACGCATTCTCTTAGGAATAATAAGATGACTTCTAATTGAATAAAAACGATTACGAATCATCTGGTTCAGAATTTCTTCTTGAAGCTATTGAGCCGTTATTTAGCTCTGATACTTCACATTTAAAAGTTGAGCCTTGTCTGGCCTTGGATGAGCCAGTATTTTTTTTTTTGACAAAGCTTCTATCAACTCAATTTTTCTGTCTAGTAAAAAGTTTAAACAAGATATTTGTCCCACAAATATTCTCGATCAAGTTGATACTTCGCACAATTATTCATGCAATATAGAAACCAATAAAAAAAATTCAATGAATTACTGGTTATTAAATAACTTGTTTGAAATCGAAAAATAACTTCCACATTCTTGAGTGATACAAAATTATCTTACCTTAGCTCTTTTATGATTTGTTAGTGCGGAGCTCGTCCCTAAATAATCTTTTTTTAAAGGGATATTTGTTTTGTTTTTCTGTACTGCACTTTTTTTTGTCGGCAGAGGTCGTTGTTACTCGTTGTCCGTTGCACATCATACTTCAAGACTGTATAAATATTATTATAGCTTTTATATTATAGCTTTTATATAGAGCTACTTTCATGTTATCTATCTAAGCTCAGAGCGCTTCGGTCCAACCTCATTTGTGGATTAGTGGGGGGGGGGGGGAGGGGGTATCTAGGAGTTGGTTTCCCGTGCTGCCTTTGGGCGCTCAGTAAACACAACTCTGCCCGAGTCGGGTATCGAACCTCAAGTCCCCTTCTAGGTAGCCAAGCAAGCCAAGCTCAGGCCGCACATAGCCTCTCGACCACGCTTCCTACTAAGGGAATAGCACCGTGAATACTCGCTTGGTGATTTCTCACCAGTATATCTCATAGCCAGCAAAGACTTCACGATCCCCCCCCCCTGCTCCGCTTAGTCCCGTTATACTCCAGCGATGACTTTGATAACAGTTCCGCCAGTGTCTGGAGTTGGACTGATTGTCAGAGACTATTTGAGATTCATTCCATTAGAATCATTTCCTAGTTAGTGAAGTGCTGATATCCATGACCACAATGGCTACCATACATCCCTAACCATCAACTTTTTTATCCCAATGAACCTTCGCAATGAAGCGTAGTAAATGTTTCAAAAACAAAAAAAATGAGATGAAAATAATTACAGACTATTAAATACATTTTAATTGGACAGGGGCGTAGCTATGAATTTTTTCGTAATATTTAATTTTCAATGTAAAAAAACAACAACACTCAAATATATATATATACAAAAATACTACAGTGATTTCAAAGTCTCCCCTCTCCCTCCCCCACCCTAGCTACGCCACTGCGCCGGGATAAACTTTTATGTTCGTTTAGTGGTAAAGCACTTGGCTTCCGAACTGAGGGGGTCCATGGTATTTTGAATGAATCGTCAGGGCGCCTCTCAGTCCAACCAGCTCTAATGGGTACCTACCATTAATTGGAGAAGTGAAAGTGGTTGGTCATTGTGCTGACAACATGACACCATCTCTAACCGTGGGCCAAAACACATGACCATTACATATGTGCCATATAGACCACAAGATCTGAAAGGGGAACTTTACTTAAATATATTTCACCTTACAAATTACATAAGTCAGTGATGCCTTAAGTACGGCCCGCGGGCCAGAACCGGCCCGCGAAGTGGTTCCATCCGGCCCGCCAAAAGGTCGGCAAAAAAAAAAAGAAAAATCCTCACCCCTTCAAAAAAGTTGAAAATGTATCTTTCTTTCCCTTCGTTAGGGACCTCACTTTTTCTTTGATGGATTGGTACGATGACCTTTAACGAGTGTGCGTTTATGAGTTTATGAAATGGAAATCAGAATGCACAATCTAGCAGGAAAAGTATATTGTATTTTTTGTGGAACATGAAAATAAGTCAACATATTTGTTTTGTAAAGAAAGTCTGACTGTTTCAAAAACAAAAACAACATATACAGCGACATTATATAACAAATATGAACGTCTTCTTGATTTGAGTCACGTATGGATGTACATAGAGCTTGGAAGATCAATGGGAATATTTACCAAAAAAAGACAAGAAAATATGTAATGGTGGCTACATTGTTTGTCACATTTATAGTGGAGAAATGAAGCCATTTTTAGACGCGTAAATAGACTTTAGACTTTAAATATCATATTAATTAATGTAATTAATAGATTCAATAGTTTCAAATAGTTTCAGGTGAATTTTGATTTCATTTTTTGTACATTTTTGTTGATGTGGCCCGCGACACGAGTGTCGAAAGTTAAAATGGCCCAAAGGTCGAATTGGGTTGAGCATCACTGACATAAGTCATTTCAAAAGAGAGAATGTAACTACTTTCTGCTCGCCTGTTACTTAAGAGACTTGACATAAAAATAAAGTCTAGGTACCATTAGGGCTGGGTGGACTCAAGGCAGAAACTCAGCAAGGTTGGATCTCAGAGCCCTAGGTTTGGAAGCCAAGTGCCTTACCACTCAACCACCACGTCTTCTCTCTTATACTTCTTATCAATGAGTGAATTTATTTCAATATATTCAATATTTTACTCTCTATATATATCATTCTCATCGAATCATTTTTTTTTTGGCTATGTCTTTAACTTCAACATTTTGCACAATTTCTCCAGAGCGCTCCAGCCTTCCTAGACAATGAGATTAGAATGATGACTAAACTGGAAGAGAGGAAAGCCAAAACTTTGCCCATCAAGAGGCCATCAAGTCAAATACATTAACCAAGAAACTATCAGGGGTGTGTCTTAGGCCTTAGATCATTAGCCCGGGCGCTTGACATTCAACAGGCACCTCCGTGCTGGAAATAAATAATTGACTTGATGTTAACGTACCAATGTAATATGTAATGAGATGAAATTATTTGCAATGAATACAACGGTAACGTAGTCGATTATTGGATTTAACAAGATCACAAATAATTATAATTATTGATATTATGTTAATAGTCAAGTAAGCATAATGCAGCTTGCGGTCCCATAATACCAACACAACACATTAGTACGTATTCGACCTCTATACAACAAGCGCACTACACTGGCCCAGTGCCGACTCTAGTGTAGGCTAAACCTACAGTACCATCCCTAACTCCTTATAGAGAAGTAAGAAAGATAAATTGAAAGATCTTGTCTAATACACTATGGCAGAGGAACAACTTCAAAATGCATTAATGTCTTAGATACTCACCCTAACAGTGGTACATATACGAAGCTCAAAGAAACGTTACATCAGTATAATCTGATCAGAAATTACACCGATGGCTCATCTCATACAGCTCACCACGAATGGAGGAGCTGGAATACTCATTGAATGGCCAGGTGGAGAAAAACTAGAAAAATCCATTGCAACTGGAGAGCTCTCTGACAGCCACACAGCAGAAAGGGAAGCACTAACACTAGCTGCTACCATGCTAGTAAATCATCCAAGTTTCACACACAGTCAGATTGTCTTTCTAACCGATGCGAAAACAACCCCCCAAAGCCTGCAAAACTCTGACTCCTCTTATATTAAAAACCTCAGAACAGCACTCAAAAAGCTCAACAACAACAGCAAAAAAAATGTTATTCAATGGGTACAAGCTCATATACAACTAGAAGGAAATGAGACGGCTGATACACTTGCCAAGAGTGGTAGAACTAACTCACAATTAAACTCTGCACTCTATCTAGAAGAAATGAAGAAATTAATTGTAAACAAAATAAAGGAGAAATGGACAAGCTCACATCCCAATCACAAGAAAGATGATGCTTACTATAAGCTATCCCGACAAGATCAACGTGTAATCTTTTGACTCAGGACCGGACACAACAGAATGCAAGAACACATGTACCAGAAGCTCAAAATTGGAACCAGTGAAATCTGCCCATGTGGAGTGTCACCAAAGAATTCCGACCACGTCCTCCAATACTGCTCTCTTTACCAAGAGGCTCGTAGAAGACACTGGCCCCAAAACACCCCAATAGAGAGAAAACTATTTGGAGAGCTCCCTGACTTGGAAACCACTGCGCAGTTCATTTCATATATTGGTCTAGTCATCTGAATGCTCCAACATAACAATAAGAACGAAGAAGAAGAAGGATAAAAACAAAAAGAAAACTCTATAAGCTAAAAAGTGATGCAAAAAAGAATGTGGGTTAAAAAAATGTGCACCTAACAAGAATGGGTTTCAAGAATTGTGTAACTTACGCACCAACAAAACCACTAGAATAAAGAAATAAAGATCTAGATGAAAACTAACATTCACTTCAGCATTGTAAAGTTACATCGGGCATACCTTGTTGTATCCATTAGAAATGTCGTCATTAAAAGTGGATTCTTGATGTATTTGTAAAAGATTTAAAAGTGACAACAAGCATCAGGTTTTGTCCTATTATGTTACATTAGCCTACCCTCTCCTAACTGAGGATAGCAACGTTGATTTGACCACATTAAATTTAATTAATTTTTGGTTTTAGAAACTTCAATGTGTGTTATATAAAAAGGCAAGCATTCCTCTATAATTGTAATATCATTTCCAGATACAAACAAGGTATTAACGTTTAATCGTAACAGGGTAGTGAAACACAAATGAAAAAAATAAATTATTCCATCGGAGCGTGGAAAGTTATTAAGGAGAGAAAGAGTTAAACAATAAGACACTAGTATTCCTTGATCTTTAAAGCAACATCGGAATGACCCCTTGCACCACAGAATCAGTTTCTGAAGTGAACATTAAAGGGCATAAATACTTACCTGCTCTATAAATACTTACCTGCTCTATCAATACTTACCTGCTCTATCAATACTTACCTGCTCTATCAATACTTACCTGCTCTATAAATACTTACCTGCTCTGTTCTCTATATAATTGCATCCCCCAACTGGATACTAAAAAGTGGACATTTATTATCTTGTATTTCTCAGAGACCCAGAGTTCCTTTCTCGTGCCTAGAGAGTGGACATTAAAAGAAATACATTCCTATTTTACTCCAGTGAGCATGGGGGCGCGGTGGTCGAATAGATAAGCGCTTGGCTTCCGAACCTGAAGTCCTGGGTTCGAATCCCGGTGAAGACTGGGATTTTTAATTTCGTGATTTTTTAGGGCGCTCCTGTGTCCACACAACTCTAATGAGTATCTGACTTTAGTTGGGGAAAGTAAAGGCGGTTGGTCGTTGTGCTGGCCACATAACACCCTGCTCGTTAACCTGCTCGAAACAGATGACCTTAACATCATCTGCCCCATAGATCGCAAGGTCTGAAGGGGACACTCTACGTTTGTTTTTAGTCCAGTGAGCAGTTTTAGAACACAATAAAAGATATTGAAAATGTACATTTTGATATTGCACAAATGTATTCTCACTGAAGACGATTCCTTAATATGTCTTTGCGTTTCTTTGTCTAGATTACAATGAAATGTCTCAAGTAAAGTGGGAAGCGTGGTCGAGAGGCTAAGTGCGACTTGAGCTTGGCTCGGCTTGACTACCTAGAAGGGGGCTCGAGGTTCGACACCCGACTCAGGCAGAGTTGTGTTTACTGAGTGCCTAAAGGCAGCACGGAAAACCAATTCCTAGATACCCCCTCTGGACCAAAGCGCTCTGAGCATGCTATAAGCATGAAAGTAGCGCTATATAAAAGCAATAATAATAATAATGCTTGCCCGCTTGCCGTTTTGTTTTATATTTAAACTTGACCTATTTTTCACTTTTGTGATTTCGTATAACCTGAGGCACTTGCATTCCCGCTGCCCCTCCCCAACGCTAACAATGCCTATTAAATGCTTTGATGTAATTATTTTGAACTTTATGTTATACATATGCGTGGCCCTGTATTTATTGCTATTTTATATGACTGTATGTTCTCAGCATGCATTTTTTTAATTAGCATTGGCATTATATTTTAATTACCATTTATCCAATAAATAAAACAAATGAAATGAAATTATTATTTTTTTATCCCATGCATTTATACACTTCGGAAATGTAAGGACACATTCAATTTCTGCGATCAATGAGTATTTGACGTTAGATGGAGAAAAGTGGGAAGCGTGGTCGAGAGGCTAAGTGCGGCTTGAACTTGGCCTGGCTTGGCTACCTAGAAGGGGTCTCGAGGCTCGACACCAGACTCGGGCAGAGTTGTGTTTATTGAGCGACCTAAGGCAGCATCAAAAACCAACTCCTAGATACCCCCTCCTCCCACTGGTCCACAAATGAGATTGGACCAAAGCGCTCTGAGCATGCTATAAGCATGAAAGTAGCGCTATATAAAAGCTATAATAAATAATAAAAGTAAAGGCCGTTGGTTGTTGTGCTGGCTACATGACACCCTCGTTAACTGTAGGGCACAGAACCTGATAACCTTTACATCACACACCCTACAGACCATAAGGTCTGAAAGGGAACTTTTACTTAACATACAAATAATTATTGGAAATTAATTATTTTCCATGATATCAAATAAAGAAAATAATTTGTACATTATTAATAAATATAAGTGTTCTTCACCATTAGATAAGCTTTGTTTTTTTTAAAGGATGCTTATATTTTGCTTGTTTATAAACCCGCTATGCTAAACTTGAATGTGTACAAGTTGGATGATGTCCATCGTAAGACTTTCCATTCTTTGAGTCCATATTGTAGGGGAACTCTGTATTCAAAATGTTCTACACCTAAATTTCAACTTCTGGTCATCTAGGAAAAAAAAACTATAGCAAAATAAGTGAGGATTTCATCAGCCCAAAATGAAAAAAAAAACAGTAAGTAGAAAACTACATAGATAGTTGCCAGAATGTGCTAAACAGATTATAAATATGGCAACGTTAGAAAAATCTGATAAATCACACTACTTTTGGGATGAAATAGCTATAGACATAATGGGACCACTCCATGCTAGCAGCAAAGGGAATAGATACATTCTAGGGGTGATTGACATGTCCCTTGGATGGGCAGAAGCTTTTCCTCTTAAAGACATAAAATCAGAGGATAGATGTAATACACTTAGATCACTATTTCTGAAATTTGGCTTTCCCAACAAGTTTCCATACACGTACACGTTTCCATAGAAATGTAATTACTTCTTTGATTATTTGCTAGACATTTTGTTTTAACCTCACTGCAACATGATCAGGGGCGTAGCTAAGAATTTTCCATCGTTTAGGGCATGGGGGGGGGAGGCTTAACCTCTTTGGGTGCCCCAGCATTTTGTGTAATATATAATTTTTAATGTAAAAAAACGCCACTCATTTGGGGCACCCCTAAAGCGGAGGCACGGGGGGATTTTCAAATTCTTCCCCCTCCTCCCCCCACCCTAGCTACGCCACTGAAAATGATAGTTTCTTGTAGGATTTTAAAAACTTTCCAATTCTAAAACTGAAAGGTTGTTTCCGGAATACATTTCTTAACTTTAAGATTCTCAAAATAATTTGAAAGGTCGCAAATGATTCTCGAAGGCAAAAAACTAAAAGCACATTTCTTATGCTGGGACTAATTCCTACAAGTTCATTGAATACGTCTCCACCATGAATGTTAATTTTAAAGCAGACAGATATAAAGACAGACAGGCAGAGTGACTTCATATAAGCTTTGTAAAAAATGATACGTACAAATACTATCGAAGTGTCTGGAGGCCAAATGAAAGAATTAAAAATAAATAATCAAAAATATTGAGAAGTATGACAAGGAAACTGTTCCATGTAGACAGTAAAACCAGTCAACATTTAATTTACATTTTTATATCAAAGAAAAAGATTGTGATAAATTAATACAGCTTCTACTGAGCTGCGCCTTTCTTGCAGACACTGAACGGGAGCTTTAACTTGTTGAGGCTGCTGCCTCATTTAGACAGTATATAAACCTAAAAAAAGACAACAGAGGTCAGCTTCAGAAGTCCGTAGCCGGAACTAATCCTGCTCACAAATTAATGTAAATGGCCATCTCCTTCATGTTGTTGACCACTTGACCTACCTAGGCAGCACTGTGTCCAACGATGCGTTACTGTCCAGATAAATAGACAACTGTCTAGCAAAGGTATGCAGCGCTCTTTGTCGACTTAAAACTAGCAAGAAAAAATCTATTTTTATAAGCAGTGGTTCTCACCACACTTTTGTATGGCTCTGAAACCTGTGTACTTTAGCGAGGGCATTTGAGGACCAACAAAACAAAACCTACCTGGGCCGTCTATCTTCATTACTCTCTTGTCTTTTGCATTGGATAGAATCTCTTTCACTAGCAGCTTGTAAACAACCTACCTATAAACTTCTGATCAAGTTGCATGATAAAACGGACATGATCTCATATGACCTACTGATGTGATATAAAGCCACACCCATACTGAAACAGTCCAGATATGTACAACCAAACAATGGGGAGTGTTTAATAATGCAAAGCTGAACTAAGTGATCATTAGACTCTCTCTATAAAACCTTGGTGTGCTTGGGACAGTAAGCAATAAAGCTTTCCAACTTGTTTTACATACAATCAATTCTCCCCCAAATGTATGCTGAATTCAAAATGTTTTATATTTGTATCTTTGTTGTCTTGGGTGAGTATACAACTTTACTTTCTTTGTTGTAATACTATTTATTTGCATTAGGCCTATCTGTAGTTATAGATCTAGATCTTGTAATTAATTTAATATACACAGATTATCTATAACTATATATATTCGTCAAGGCGCATGAGGCATGACGCATAGACAAAAGAAGCCATTTTATGGATGGCAACTCTGTCGTGATTAAGAAGAGCCCTTTTGTAATGTGCTCGTAATATGTAAATTCAGTTTCTGATTTACGACCGTGGGTCACCCATTTTTATTAATTTTTTTTTGATAAAAAAATGCATACTAAATTACTAAATTATTTTAATTTCTCACGACACTTTGTATGGCTCGGAGAAGGCATTGAAGGCTTCTCGAACCCTTTCATCATTGGTCCATTCGCTCAAGATGGACATACGCTGGCAAGACTACATTACACATAACTATGTTCTGCTGGAGGTTAGTGTGGGCAGTATAAAAGAACTAATTACTATTCGACATCTGTGCTGGGTCGGACACCTTGCCAAATTCGATCTTCTTTGGCGAGCTTAAAGGAAAACGACGTAACAGAGGTGCTCCCCGTAAGCGCTATACAAATAAAACTCAGGTGTCATCTCGCTCTCACTGGCATAGAGGAAAGTAGCTGACAGCAGATGGGCTCTGAAAGAGACAGTCGGAGAGCTCTCACAAAGACTAGAGACAAACATTCGAGACTCAACGAAAAGACATTATTTAAGACAGGCGCAGAAGACGGAAAGAAAACTTAAATAGACCGCCAGCAGACATTGTTTGCCGAAGATGTGAAACACTACACTCATCATTAATCTTCAGAATTGAAAACATTGCCATTATTGTATTGTTTACTTCGCAATGGATTTCCTTTTTTTTCTTACTTATAACTTAACCGCCCATAAATTCAAGAACCCCTCCACCACAAACACAGACATTCTTCACCTTAAAAAGTGTTATTTTATATTTTAAATACGGCATTATACCTGAGACGAAGCATTTTCGGGTCTATTTCTTTTTTACTTTCGCTATTCAACTATTCCCCCCTTTGCCTGTATATTCTAATATATATTACGTTTAATTGGAAACGCGGTGGCTGAGCGGTAATGCGCCTTGATTCTGAGCCAGGGGTCCGGGGTTCGACTCATGGTGAAGACTGGGATTTGTATTTCGGGATTCTTGGGTGCCTCTTAGTCCACAAAGCTCTAATGGGTACCTGACATCCTGACATTAGTTGGGGAAAAGTAAAGGCGGTTGGTCGTTGTGCTGGCCACATGGCACCCTCGTTAACCGTAGGCCACAGAATCAGATGACATTTACATCATCTGCCATATATCTGCCATAAAGTCTGAAAGGGGGAACTTTCCTTTTTTACTTATTACGTTTAATTAGAACGATCCGTTTCAATACGCCCTCCTAAAAGACACTCACTCTTTTCTCCCCACCGTTTTCTGTCCTGCCCCCTCCTTTCCTTCGTTAAAATTAATTCGAATAGGTACGACCCTAATGTTACCCAGACTCAGGGCCGATCCTAGCAATTGCGGGGCCCAATGCAAAACGGATTTCTCGGGGCCTAGTCTGTACTGGAATAAGGATAAGTGAAAATTAAGATTTTGTATAAGGGGAAAATTCGACTTTGAATTTATTCATTCTTTACTAAGTTAAAAATTGCGATCTGTACTTCACGAACCTTGTAACCACTGGTATATTCAAATGCCAGTGACTGGCAGTGACTATAAATGTAAATAAAGTAGTCAAACTACCAATTAAGGTAAAAACTCGCCAGATTATTTTTTTTATTACATGAAAGATGACAATGCCTTTTTTCTTTTATCGCGCGTAGGATTGGCGTTTTCCGCAAATGAATGAGACACACCAATGACAATTGTGTCTATTTTTCTGGAGATCGTTACCATTTTCAGGAGATTTTAATCAATTCAGGAGATTTCCAGGAATTTTTCGTATCTAATTTGCATTTTGATAATTAAACCTTGAATTAGAGCGGGGCCTTTAAAAGTGCGGGGCCCACTGCGACCGGCCCTGCCCAGACTAGCCATAGAGTTTTGCACAATGAGTTTGATTAGTGATATCACCTATTTCACCCCTTCACCTACATACAGTCTCTTAGTATTTATCGACTTTTCAGCTTATGTTTGAAACATTTCAAAGCCTCTCTGAACTCTTTTTTTTATAATTGCATCCTGTGCATCAATGCTCACATAATATTTTAACCAAGCCCCGCTCTCCCATTTTAACAATCCTCTTACACAATTTTTGTTCATGATTTATCAAGTTGTGTCCCTTGCCCCGCTTTTATCAAACTCCCACATACAAACACATACTTTTTGTCTAGGTTCACTTTTCTAAATTTCCTCATCATCACCCCCCCCCCTCAAAAAAAGAATATTTTAGATACCATCAGTGACTTTTTTTAGCTTCTAATATTTCAGTATTTCTGAAGTATTATGTTATATTTTTATCTAATGTAAAAGTTTTATGTTGCTTTTTCTTGGACTCTTTCTTTATTATCATTATGACGTTACGTTCTCTCTTTCAAGACTTTTATCATGTTTGTTTTACCTCCACTTATTTAGTCTCCCCTCTCATTTACGATAAAAAGTAAATAAAAAAAGGTGTATTGTATGAAGAAAAAAAAAACAAAAAAAAAGCCTTTCGTATTTGATTAAAAAAAGAAAACAATTATTTTTCAAAGGAATAAAAGTAACCTTTGCCCCAGAGCGTTGCAAGCTGAAATAATATTATAAATAGGACTTTTTAAAAAAAGTTTTCTGGTTTTTGTGATTGAAACGGGACGAATAGAAGAAGGAACAGTTGGTCGGACAGACTGACGGAAGGACAGGCAAAAAGCTCAAAACTTTTTCCCCTATTTCAGGGACCTTTATAAGTAAATGTAAACTCACTTTGTTTTTCAGGTTGTGTCCTTTCCTTTCCATTAGAAGATTGTGATGTTAAGAAACTTCACTTCAGATTTTTACTGGACTGTCGATATGATGTAGAAGACCAAATGAAGATATTTCATCAAACAAAAAATATTTTTTTTGAGACTGAAAAAGAATGGAATATCACAGGATTCACCTTAATGACCAATTCTGATAAAAGCATCTATCAGATAAATGCAACCGACCTTAAGTATATAAAGCAAACATGCCCAGACTGGCTTCCCTTTGAACTTATTACCAACCAATCCCAGACATGGAGTCAGTCCCAGTCTAAGTCTGTGAAAATAACTGTGATGTTAGTTTCGTTACTTCACGATTGTTATCTACTGGATAAAACTATGACAATTTTTTTTAAAACTAGGAGGAACATTTTTTTATTATTTTGAAATCACCTAAAAACTGTATGCTACATTTTTTTTTTAAACAAATTATATTCTGCATTTACAATCATTTAAAGAATTTAACAGTGAAGAATTTTATTCCAAAGTTTGTTACATTAAATGTCAGAAACAACCTCACAGTCTTATGATTGGAAAGTTTTTAAAATCCTACTATCATTTGGCAGAGAATTTAACAATGTCTAGCAATGAAGCTCGCCAGTACTGTGCACAGAAACAAAGTAGTTATTTACTTTCTTTGGAAACGTATGATGAAATGGAATTTATTTTTAGAACATTTGAAAAACAAGGACTCGTCGTGCATGTCGGTTTAAATATAGACAGAGAAGTTTACACTAGACTTATATGGGCGTCGTCAAACCCTTTTATTTTAAAATTAAATTTTATTTTTCAAGTTTTTAAAAACTATCGTGATTCTAAATATCCAATAGAATGTTTTATCATCAGCAGTGAGAAAAATGATAATGAATCAATTCTACATGTAGACAGTAAAACAAATCAACAATTTTATATCAAGGATGTTGATTGTGATAAACCAATAGAGTACACACTGGTGATATGTGAATGTCATTTACCTATTTCTAATAATCAGATCACATTAGAAACACACAAAATGGAAGATATGTTTTTGATAGATCATTTTTATGTTTTGAATTTTTTTAGTATGGTTAGATCGGAAAACAAATATGTTGAATTAATTAACTGTATTCTTCACTTGAATTACTCAAATCAAAGTTTAATAGAAAATATGTGCAGGAAATACATGGGTCCGATAATAAAGTTTCATCGAAAAGTAGCTGGTGATTTCCCTATCATTCATGGGATTAAAGGACTTCACCCAGTTGACGATCTAAATATTCTAAAACTAGTAAACATTTCCAGCTGTCAATTTAATGACTATTGTCAAAAATCCGAAACTTGGCTTAATTGTGTAAGGAACGCTAACTCTTGTAAAGAATGCTTGGAAGACAAATGTTTCCAACGACTTTCTTTAAAAGAAACAAATTTAGAAAAGTTTACATGTGAAAGTGATATAACAGAATTTGCGTTTCGTTGTGTTAAACATATATATCGAAATTGCAAAGATAATTCTCATTTACAACACTGTGAGAACTTTACCTGTCCATATAATTCAGTCAAATGCTATAGATCTTACTGTGTTCCACTAGAAAAGCGTAATAATGGAGAACCAGATTGTCCTCATGGAGAAGATGAATTAGCAAACGTTGGCATGTATAAGGAGCAATGTTTAGGTAGAATCTTAGCCTATCTAAAAGATGTATGTTTAACTAGGACTAATTTTTACCCCGATGAAGAAGAGATTCTTTGTTCTCCTGCTTGTCCTTATGACTATGATTGCTTTTCTCACAGACATTTGAAAGTTGACAATACACAGTCAATTCAGATGTACAAATTTCATGTTCCACTGTACAACATTTCAAACTTGTATTACCCAGAACTTATTTCAACTTATTTTCCAATTCTAAATATCATCGAGTTTTCAGGGCAAAAATGTAATGTACAAAATTTTGATTTGGCCTTTAAAAACTGGAAACTTTCAAGCCTGCTGGACTTAGATCTAAGTTACAATAACTTGAAAAGTAGTGACGAAATGAACTTGATTCGTGATATGATGAAGTTAACATTTTTAAATCTGTCTAATAACCCACGTCTCAGAATAGAAAACAAATTTAGATTTCCAGAAAATTTAGAAACCATCGATCTGTCTTACACATTATTTCAATCGATTGATGGCAATAGATTTTCAAATTTAAAATGTCCAAAATATCTAGATTTAAGTGGCACAAAAATTGCAGGATTTAAAGGTTTGGGAATACCAAAGTTCTACACTTTAGATTCACTGTATTTACAAAATGTTAAAGTCTCTCAAATACAGGAAAACTTTTTTGAAGGTCTAACTATTCGAACTGGATTATGGACAAGTGACTTTAGACTATGTTGCCCTCAAATTTTAAATGCTAATATATCTGTAAACAAATGTTATGGACCTCCAGATGCCATTTCTTCATGCAAACATCTTATTGGGGATGTAAGCCAAATTAAAAGATACGTCATTTGGATCGTTGGTTTAGTGACTTTAGTAGGAAATGGTATTGTATTAATCTACAGGCTTGTGTATAATAGAGAAATATTTAAAAAAGCTTATGTTCTCTTCGTGACAGGCCTGGCATTATCAGATTTTATTATGGGGATATATTTGATAATTATCGCAAGTGTAGATCTTGTCTATAAGGATATGTTTGTTTTGGAGGAGGCACAATGGAAAAATGGGATGTTGTGTCAGATCTCTGGGTTTTTATCAACTCTCTCTAGTGAAACATCAACTTTCTTTATTTGTTTGATCACTTTAGATCGTTACTTAAAAATCACTTATCCCTTTGGTGAATATAAATTGTCCCACATTTGGACTCGTGTGCTATTTGCATTAGCTTGGTTAGTTGGCATTGTCCTGGCTGCTGTTCCTATAGTCATTTCAAGTTGGCAAATTTATTCCGCTAATGGTCTGTGTTTGGCTCTTCCATTTAGTTCTATTCGTTTCAGTGGCTGGGAGTTTACGTTTGTTGTTTACATTGGAGTTAATTTTGTTTTATTTTTACTCATAGCTGTGGGTCAAGTAGCCATCTTTGTCAACATGACTAGAAGAAAAAAATCTATGTCATGCTTAAAGCGCATTCAAAAGAGAAGATTGGAAGACTTAGCTGTTGCCAGAAAACTGGCTTTAGTGGCTTTATCAGATTTTCTTTGCTGGTTTCCTATTGGAGTAATTGGGATTTTGTCAATAAGAGGACACACCTTTAGTATCGAAGTCTACGCTTGGTTTGCAGTGTTTGTTTTACCCATAAATTCAGCTTTAAATCCAATTCTTTATACTATTTCTTCTTTGTACACAAAATGTACGCTAAACAATCGCAATACCACAGAAACAAGTTGCAGTAATTTATAGATAGGATTGTAACAAAGGAGGCCTCCATATGACTTACTTAACTTAATCCTGTGTACTCCCAGGGGAGCATAGGGCCGCAACCACACCTCTCCACCGAACTCGGTTCTGAGCAGCTTTCTTCATCTGCTCCGATGTCATTCCAGTACCCTCAGCTTAGAGGAACCTTCCTGGCCAAGTTCTAGTTGGTTTGGTGTGTTTTCGGTTTCTGTAGCAAAAGTTTAGTGATGTGAGGTTGCTAGCCTTACGATCACCCCTCCTCCTTTACCCGGGCTTGGGACCGGCATGATACCCCAAGGTGTACCCAGGCGGAGGTACGCCTCCATATATATATGGATTTTTTTTTTATTTTATATATATTTTTATATATATAGTCAGTCATTTTGTCATTCATCGATATTTCAAGAATGTCTACGTAGAAGTTTCAACTTAACTTCATTGAATTTTCTCAGGATGCTGCCGAGATTGGTCTGTCTAGAAACCTATTAAAAGATCATACTAATAGAAGTTGCATTAATGGAACCATCTCTGCTCTATACATCAAAGTGAAAGTCACTTTCATAACAATGTCAAACACGTTACATATTTGGGTAGAACAATGTCAAACAATAGGTCACTGTGTAGAAACAACTAGCGCTTTTAGTCGCCGCCTATTTGAGAGTATGTGATCTTTGCATACCAAAAACAAATCAATGTTTATGTTTTAATGAATTGTGATCTCACCACACATCAATGTTGCTAAAACTCCATTATATGCATGCAGTAGAAAAAAACTACCTTGCAAATAGCCATGTTCTGCTAGTATGATGATGTGGATAATACAGAAGCATTACTTAAATCTCCACAGCTGCTCTAAGTAAAACACTTTGGAACACTATTGGAGATGAACCCATGCCAAAGGCAATCTTTTGTGGCGAGCTTAAATGAGGATGGCTTAACAGGAGTGCCCGCCAGCGGACAAGAGTTTGGTCTGTTTTACTCGTGACAAAATGTGCAGGTCGCAGCAGGGCCGGCATTAGGTAGTTGGTAGCGAATTGAATTTAGAGGTCCAGAAAAAAATAGAAAAATTAAAAACACTGGAAACAAAATTGCGTAATTAATTAAAACCTACATGTAGTGATCTATATTAAAACAACAAATACAACTGAAACACAGCCAATAGAGAACGATTTCTGTTTCGTAAACTTCTAATACCTATGCAGGTTCCATAAAACTTCAGCAAAAAATAAAATGTTCAAGTTTAGATGGTAGCAATGTCTTGAATAAATTGTAAACAATTTTGAGACTGGAAGAGATCTCGTTCTATAGACTACTGCCTGACAGTTTAGGTGTTCTTGCGTCGTGGTTAATTTTTTTAATTGAAGTTAATTTCCACTAGGGAAAACTTCTTTTACCCGATGCAACAGTGATCGGAAGGTTCAATTTTATACGAAAGGCTATTGCGACTTTTGAACATCTAAATTCAAACCATAATTATAATGATCGATAAGCGCAATATTCAACAACGTTTCATTATACTCCTCACTTCGTTCTTGCAACCTTATTTCATTGATCAAAAAAAACGTAACCAAATTTAATTATTAGCATTATTTTAGGTTAAATAATTAAGAAAAAAAATCATAGAATGTCAATCAAGAATTTTCAGTGTGTGGAAGGTAAGCTATTAGAGCATGGAATGGGTTGCGTGAGTCAGCCAGAAAATCAATAACTTGGTAGAATTAAACGGTTTAATTAAAAGGCTTTATGACTATCAAGAACGTACACGTTAGGAATGGCAGTTGAATTTTTTACTATAAATATATTGTAATTATGTTGTGTTTATGTTATTACTAAGTGTATATCAACTCTGTCTGTTTGGCTAAAGCTTTGTAACGTTATTTCCCCTACACCCTTTCTCAGATCAAGTTTTTGAATGTCTGTCTGTCTGTCTGTATCAAACTGTATGTTTGGTAAAAATTTTGCACACGTTATTTTCATACACCCCCTTCTCGAATCAAGTTTTTGAACAATCATTTATTGTAACCAACGTAGTTTGATTCAATTTTTAAAAATAATCAACCAATTAGTAACTTGATTATTGATAATTAACTGTTTTGATTGATATTGAATAAATGAAATAACGTCTATATTATTAAATTAAATAAGTTCCATGTTCGCCTTTATTATTTTGTATCTGAAACCTAAATATTTGTTTATAAATATGACTCTTTTGTAATCATTTACGATTATTGAAAACGTTTTGTATTACTTTTCACTTGTATTTATTAATATAATAAAATACTTCAAAGTTGGTTTAGAATTCTTGAATACATTGCATTTGTAAATTGGATGGATGCAACTGTGTGGTCTGTTGTAATCATTGTGATGGACACACAATAATACTGCAAAGCTTTGTCTTTGAGTCCGAAGATTAAAGAGGGAGTACAGATTCACGTGGATACTCAGTACTCCCTGTGACCTACATATTTTGCCCATTCAGCGTTGTGTTCCTGTGAAAGTTTTGTCTTTTAGACCACATAATAAGCTCGTGAATTGTGAGTCTGATTTATCACTAGTTGTGGCTGTGACAAGTCAAAAACTCGCTGTCAGATTCGCTCACTTTTATCACA
>JADKLZ010071522.1:2397435-2407453 GCA_021533235.1 Biomphalaria straminea | reverse complement strand
TGGTAATATAATATTGTGGTCCCTAAGACTCTAACATTTGATGCCGTAATGTCAAAGGCACAATGGTAATATAATATTGTGGTCCCTAAGACTTTAACATTTGATGCCGTGATGTCAAAGACACAATGGTAATATAATATTGTGGTCCCACAGGTGAAAGAGGTTAGCACCACTGCCTTCGTCCAGACTTGATGATATCTCATTCTCTGTTATCAAATGTTCCATATCATGCATGTCAATTTGTCTGTCTGGGGCCTTATATTTTGTCTTTTTAAAACCAAGCACAAAAGTACAAACTAGCGAATTTAAAATCGTCATTCTGTTCAACTTGCGAGACTACAGCTATAGACATAAATACTAGTTACATACAACTTAAGCAGACATCTATTCTTTTTCAAACAGTGGATGAATGCAATGATACTTCTAAACATATAGTCAAAAGCAGAGGTTCACAAACGTTTTGACCCGATGACCCTTTTATATACTCAAACATGCCATCGGACCTATAAATGAAAAAGCTAAGTAAATGTATATTACATAAGTGAAAAAAAAATAAAAAAAGGAGTGTTTATTGAGATAATAAATTTCATCTTTCTGAGGACCCTTGTCAATCGTCTTGCGTATTCCTGGGGTCGAGCACCCTAGTTTGAGAAACACTGATCTAAAGCCCTATGTCATTAGACATATGACGTCCCGTCATTAGAAAAACAAACAAACATTATATTCGGTTTAAGTATGGTGAGTATTGGAGAACAGCTGGAAATGGGGCTGGAGGATTATGTTATTTGTTACATATTTCTTGTACATAAGCATCTTTATTTTTTGTAAATCTAGAACATAGACAATATGTAGTCTGTGTGTATGTGCCTGTAGGATTGGTTGAACCGAGACCAATTGTTATAGGAGGCCTGAACATTGACCTGCAGCGTCACAAGCTGTGGGCAGTATAGGCGTGGGAAGCGTGGTCGAGAGGCTAAGTACGCCTGAACTTGACTTTGCTTGGCTACCTATGAAGGGCGCTTGAGGTTCGACACCCTACTCGAGCAGAGTTGTGTTAACTAAGTGCCTAAAGGCAGCACGGAAAACCTTCTCCAAGATACCCCCTTCCCCCCCGGTCCACAAATGAGATTGGACCAAAGTGTTCTGAGCATGCTTTAAGCATGAAAGTAGTGCTCTATAAAAAACCATAATTATTATTAATAATTAAGTTTTTAAAGTTTCTCTTTCAGAGTTTGCGATCATCTGTTTTTTTTTTTTTTGTGGCCCATGATTAACGAGGGTGTCGTCTGCCCAGCACAACGACCAACAGCCTTTACTTTTCCCGCCTTCTACTTTCTCTAATGTCAGCCTGGGTGGACTCAGATCCCGAAAAAAAATCCCAGTCTTCACCAGGATTCGAACTCGGAATCCCCTGTTCAGAAGCCAAGCGCTTTACCACTCAGCCACCTCACCACCACACTTTTCGTTTAGTCACATTTTTAGATCGAGATTTCTTCATAGTGATGACCAAATGTCGACCACATACGGTCCGCGACGCCTTACTATCCGGCCCTGGAAGATTTAGCTTGCAGTGAATAATGAAACCGCCAAGATTCAGTTCTGTTGACAATGGAATAAGAAATGGGCCTATATCGGTATGTCTTTCTGTGTATTTAGTAACTTTATGTTTATGTAGGAAAATTCTATTTGATATAGATCTACTTCTGTAAGCTATCGAGGCATATACTGTAGATCTCTTTAACCTAATTCTATTTGTATCTAATTTGCATGTAGGACTGACTCTAATACAGGCGTTATTTCTAATTAAAAAAAAAAAAAGAAAATGAATTCGTCGTAATCATGCATGTCAACCAGTTATTTAAATTTTATCGAGTCACTGGTTTTGCTGGCTAGCTCAGGCAACTCATTCCTTGTTCTAATAACATTAGGGAAGAAGGAGCATTTGCACAAATTTGTCCTAGCAAAAGGAACGAGTAGTGCCGTTATCTTTGTGTCTTTTTGAGTATTTTATTAAATTTTGTTAATGAATTTAAAGATTATGGTTTAGTGATTTATGTATAATTGCTACTTTTGAGTCTTCTCTTCTGAAGGCTTTCTAAATTCAATGATTTTACAAAAGGTGTTACTCTAGTCAAATGTGAATATTAGTTCGTTTTTAGTAGTTCAGCTCTATTTGTGACTGTTCCAGTTTCTTAATATTTCTTGAGTTGAGCTATGTCCTAGGCAAATCCTATTAATTCAAGATCTTAAGAGTCTAGATCTATTTCAATTAATTCTATTTGGTATAGAATTATAGGCTACACTGTCTATAGTTGATCTACATCAAAATCTACATCTACATCTACATTCTAGATTATACTAGATGTTCAAAGTAGTTGGATAGGTTCTACTAGATTAGGCCTACGTCTGAAATAATAGATCTAAAGGAAATATTTGTTTGAACTGTTAGGCCTACCACTACACTCAAGCTGAAATTTGAAACCTTGTGAAAACCTTAATAAAAATCTTACCTTTGCAGTATGTTCAACGCCAACAAGGCTATTACTTTCAAAGCGTTCAGTTTCACTTCGACAAAACATATTTACCCCCAGACACAACCCCAAGACTAGATCTAGATCTTAAGTCAGTGTTATCCATAACCTTAATGCGCACTAAACTGTGCAACTTAATCATTGTAAATGTAGATTCTACTAGCTGTTAACCCGTCCGGATAAGGGAACAAAGAAGATGACTCATCGACACTTTCAAAAGACATAGTTATTAAAAAAATATTATGTAAATTTGCTGTTGATAGGCAGAAAATAAAATTAAACAAATCAACACTAATAAAAACAATAATATTAATAATAATAATCTTTATAATTCTTGAAGTAAAGGTGTTAAAATTTTACGTTGCACTTAGAAAAAAATATAGGAAAGATATGTGTGTTCGTACTATAGTTTTTCCCTGCAAAAAGGCAAAAAGAAAACTGAGCTGGATTGGTCATTATTTATCAAAAATATAAAGGCGTATTCTATATGCAAACTGAAATTGGTACAAAAGCTCCTTCCTCCCTGGTGCTATTAGAACATGGAATGGGTTGCATGAGCCAGCCAGGAAAACTAAAGTCTTGGCAGAATTTGAAGTCGTCGGTTAACATGCGTGACAAGATTGACCTAGGAACACGCGTAGGGCGTAATCATCTTCTTTTTTTTGAAGTAACGTCTGTATCTTATAAGATAAGATATTTTAAAACATGATCTAAATTTCAAGTTGAAATTGTGCACAATTATTTTTTTTACCTGACAACACAAGAATCAATGAAATAAAAGTAAACAATTATTTAATTCATTATTAGTAATAAATTACTTTGTTATTTCAAACAAGGGAAAGAAATAGTACTTGAGTGAAGAAGTGTAAGCTGAATTAGTGCCTTTATACAGGCCGAAGCTAACAACTGAGGGCCCTATGCGAAACGGATAGCGCAGAGCCCTATCTGGATAGCGATCAGAATAATGTCAAAATTATGAATATATTCGTCTTTGCAATAAATTTGTATTGAATGAAAGCTATCCAAGTCTTTTTTTTTTATCGCGCGTACGATTTAATATAATTTTCATGAGATTTCCAGCAGTTTTTAATAATTTCAGGAGTTTTGCTGGACTTTTTCATATATTTTACAATTTGCGAAGATTTCCAGAAGGTCCTGTAAAATCAAGAGGCCGAAGAAACCTTACATAAAAGTCGTAATGGTTTAATTAAAAAATTTTCACCTAGAATAAGCGGGGCATTTGAAAGTGTGGGCCCTCTGCGGCCTTATAGGTTGCAGTGGCCTTAGGCAGGCCTTGCCTTTACATTAGGCTGCCATCCCAGGCTTAGTGAATACAAACATGAGATAGCAACAATAGATAACTCTACAATCTTCCATGTTCATTGACTCTTTGCTAGCAGAGTGGTTAACGCGTTGGCTTGAGAAGGCTTTATCCCATAAGTTCTAATTTAGGTCGTTAGTTGTTTTTTTTTAAATACATTTAAAAAGCGATCACCCAGGTACCCCGTTCTTTCTCCCCCTCTCTCAACTGGTCCAAACAAATGATAGGATCATAGCGTATTGAGAACGCTTAAAGCATAAAGTTGAGCTATACAAAACAATTGTTTAAAAAAAATAGAATTATTTTCTTTGTATTTTGCTAGTTTGACGTTGCTTCAGTTGTTCTCAATGTTTCAAAACGATACAGTAGGACCGTCTTGACATTCAAGTCAAAGATTCTACTTTTAGTCTTGTTAGTTTGCTAAACCTAAAATGCCCATGACGAAGCAGAAAAGAAAATAACAACAAAGGATGGGGAAATAATATCAATGATTTGGAAAGGTCTATTCATCATAGAATTATAATGAGAGCAGAGAAGCGAGGTTAATGGTATTAAGTTGTTATAGAATTAGCTGTAGTGACCTACCCGCCCATTCTCAGGAAATTCAGAGAGAGAAGAGGTAGAGAGAGATGGGTGGAGTAAGAGCTATGTGTGTGTGTGAGAGAGAGAGAGAGAAACAGAAAGAGAGAGTATGGTGGTTTCCTGTGAGTTGACTTTGTCACACCACGATTAACTAAAAATAAGTAAGACAACTAAGGGAGAGAATGAATGGAATTTATATTAAAGGATTATCTCCTCCCGTTCATCTCACTAGAGCCCCTGTCATTAAACTGGGTTGTTTTTGTCAGCTTAAAAAAAGTGTTGTTTTTTATCTTTCTCTCTCTTCACTGTTTTTTTTATAAAAGATGTTTATGTGTGCACAACGTACGTAGTGTGTAGTAGAGCGATCAATAGTCTCTTCGATACAAAGATTTATCAATTCACTGTTTGTACGTCTGTCTGTCTAGTTTGAATCGTTTAAAAGTGTTCTTTTTTTTTTTAAGTTGAAACATTGCACAATTATATGAAGTCAGTGACAACACATGAAACACGTAAAAACAATTTAACCAATCAGTGGTCAAAGCGCTGAATTTCCGACTCAGTACTCCCGGGTTCGATTCTTGGTAAAGACTGGGATTTTTAATTTCGACATCTTCAGGCACCTCTGAGTCCACCCAGCTCTAATGGGTACCTGACATTAGTTGAGGAAGAGATTAGAGACAGGACGCCATGATGACCTGCTAACTAAAGTAAAAAAAAAACGCAAGCTAAAAATCAATGGCCGTATTACAAGATCTTCGGGGCTCGCAAAGACCTTATGTCAGGGAACTGTACCAGGAAAAAGAAAATGAGGCAGACAGAGAAAGCGATGGAAGGACAGCGTAAAAGAACGCCATTGAAAGAGGTTCCAACTAAGGCAAAAGACACAGAGGAATGGAGAAAGACGGTCGACAAATCTTGCATGGTGCCCCAACGGTCCACAGTACTAAGGAATGGATAAAAAAAATCATGACGTCGCACTATTCGAACCAGTAGAGTAGCAAGATACCCCTGGGCTCGGTTCATGAGTATGACTTCCCCCTTCCTTACTTCAATTAACAAAACCAGATCGAGTCGTCCTGTAGGCCAATGTAGGCCTATTGGTAAGTCTACAAAAAGGCTTTTCTGTGCAGAGATTAACTTTACAAATATTAGCTCTGTTACACTCAATTCAGTCACGATTCTAGCAAATATTTTATGACATACATTCGATACATTTACATTAAATAAGTCAAACTTTCATTCAATTTTGAAAGGGCTGTTATAGACCTGGCCTGACGCAATGAAACCCTTCGCTCCATATTTGCTACGCCACTGATTCAAACTAGAAAAATGGGCGTAGCAAGGTATTTTCCATCGTTTGGGGGGTCCGAGAGCATGACCTCTTAGGGGCCCCTGAATTGAGTAATATTTAATTTTTAATGTAAAAAAAACACTCATTTGGGGACCCCCCCCTCAAGTGGGGGCCCGGGGAGGATTTTCCAAATTCTCCCCCCCCCCCCCCCTGGCTACGCCACTGACTATAAATCTTCTTACTATATGAAAACACTTTTATTCAACAGGTAGATATGTGACTTTTGAATGTTTCTGGGGCTCATTACTCAGTGTGACGTGGTCAGCATAATGGTCAACATTCTATACTTTACCCATGTTGCGTCATGCTCCACATACTCCGTTAAAGCTAATGTAAATAACTCCAGGGAACAGTACCAGGAAAAAGAAAAAGAGGCAGACAGAGAAAGCGGTGGGAAGACAACATCAAAGAATGGACAGGCCTACCATTGAACGAGGTTTTAATCAGGGCAAAGGATAGAGAGGAATGGAGAAAGATGGTCCACAAGTCTTGCTTGGTGCCCCAACGGTCCACCAGACTAAGGGATAGGTAACAGGTAACAGGTAAATAACTCTTTCCAAACCACGTTTGATTGTTTTATATGATTCTAATGATTCTTCAGATTCTTAAGCTAATTACACCCTAGCCCAAATTTCTCGTAGGACGACTGTCGATTGCAGAGGGCAGGTTTTGAATCCGAGACAATTGAGACCACCTAACGACAGTCCAGAGCGCATACCACACGACAAGCCATTCTACATTTTTACTAGAATTTCAGATATAAACTTTATCACCCGACCCCAAAATTTATCAGCCTTGCTGGCCACAGGACACCCTCCGTTAACTCTTTCTCTCCTAACTGACGATACCAACGTTGATTCCACCAGAATGTGGTAAATAATTACGGAGAGAAAGAGTTAAACACATAAATAGATGATTTATGCATCACCTTCCCCATAGATCGCAAGGTCTGAATGGGGAACTTTACAATACTTTACTTTACAATACTTTACTTTACAATACTTTACTTTACACTACTTTACTTTACAATACTTTACTTTACAATACTTTACTTTACAATACTTTACTTTACAATACTTTACTTTACAATACTTTACTTTACAATACTTTACTAATGAAATGATCAAAGCCAAAAAAAAAAAAAAGACTTTAAATTACAAAGATTCGTGAAATTACATTTAATGACTTACCTTTTAGAACTTAAAAATGAATCGGTTTTTTTGTTCACTAAAACATGTCAATGTTATCCAGACAGTACCACCGAATGTATCTAATAGTACATAGTGATAATAGTCAATCTCTGACTACAACTGTCCATTTCTGACAATAAAGAATTAAGAGGCTTATTCTTTTTATCCATAGAATATATTTTTAGCAACTTTTTGGTCTTAAAACAAAGATCTGCAAGCAATAACAATAAAACATGTTGAATTTTACCAGCCTGAGTTTATCTAAAAATACGTAACTGTTATATAAGCCTACATTGAAGTATCCATTTTTCACAAGGCTGACAGTCTATTTTAATTGCTAAGTGTAGGCCTACACTTCTGAAATGTGTATTAGTAGGTACTATAAAAGCAATAAATGACGCTAAACTCTGCGTAAACTAAAAAGTACTTGTTCCTAAGCAGTGGTATGTTTTCGGCACATTTTGCGAGTAGGCCTTCAATCCCATTGTTTTCCTAGTTAAACCCGTGTCACGGTACAGTACGGGGAATGAACCTGTGTCTCCAACGCGCCGCTACAGGTGAAGACAACATCAACAATAGCGCAAGTTAATCAAGCTGATTTGTGACTTTGTTAGCAGAAGTTAGCGAGATTACAATAGGTTATCTTTTTTTTTTTTTTCTATTTTCATTCTACCAAATATAAACTTTTCCTTTTATTTTTATTTTGGAAGGTTCTCAAGTGTTAGCATTCTATAAATTATTAAAAAGAATATTTTTGTTGCAGTCATAGTGACACGTAGGCCTATTATTCATTTCAGAGGTTTTAAAAAAATAGATTTAAATTCAGGGGCGTAGCTAGAAATTTTCCATCGTTTTGGAACCGCGGGGGGGGGGGGACTGACCTCTTTGGTGGCCCTACATTTTTGCGTAATACTTAATTTTTAATGTAAAAAACACTCATTTTGGGCCCCCCCTTCAAAATGGGGGGCCGTGGGGGATTTTCAAATTCTCCCCCTCCTCCCTAGCTACGCCACTGTTTAAATTTCAATAGATCGTTTAATATAGACCACATCACATTCACATAGACGAGATTTTGAACATGATTACTATGGCTATTGATAAAAAAAACACAAACTAAAACATATTATGGCCATATCACAAGGTTCTCACAGCTCACGAAGACCTTTCTTTAAGAAACAATACGTTAAAAAAATAAAGAAGAGGCAGACAGAGAAAGTGATAGGAAGATAACATTAAAGAATGGGAGAACCTGTTATTGATAGAGATTCTATTCAAGACAAAGACAGGAAAGGTAAAGGTGGTCGACTGATCATGTGTGGTGCCCCAACGGTTCAACAGACAACACATGTATCTGACCCTTCTATCATATCAAGTTTGGAATCAAAAAGTTGTTTTGTTTCGTTGAAGGCAAGTTTTCAAAAGGCTTAGTTTAAATTTGCTAAATAAGATGCTGTCCCAAAGAAAGAAAAAATTCAAAAGCTTTTAGTCAATGTATTTGCCTGTTCTTCTACTTAGTATATAAAGGCTCTGTGCCTGAGAGGTAAAACGCTTGACTTCTAAAGCGGGGGGGGGGGGGTCCCAGATTCAAATCCTTGTGAAGACTGGAGATGTGCTAGGTATCTATACGTAGCCTCTGAGTACCTAAATCTGGCATTAGTTGGGGAAAAGTAAATGCGTTGGTCGTTGTGGTGGCCACATGTGACATTTGCATCTTCTGCTCCATAGTTCGTGAGCTCTAAAGGGGGAACTTTTAGCACAATGTTGTTTGTAGCATAAGAGGGAAAAAAAAAGTTGCAACCTATATATTTTGTCACTTCTCATGCAGACGATTTATTATTGAATTATAGAAACCTTAACCGTCTTGAGCGGATTTAGACTTGAGATATGGGGGACCATGCAGTGGCGTAGCTAGACATTTTCCATAGTTTGGGGGCCCGGGGGCTCGACCTCTTTGGGGGCCACAACATTTTGCGTAATATTAATGTTTTAAAGTAAAAACCACTTAAGTGGGGGCCCGAGGGGATTTTCAAATTCTCCCCCTCCTCCCCCAACTCTAGCTACGCCACTGGGCCCATGTAATCAACATAAAGCAATTGAATTTTTTTTTTGCTTATTATTTAAAACATTACTTAGATGAGAAAGAAAAATTCCATGGAAAGCTAACTGGAGACTTGTTAAACGTGATTGAAGCCCTTATCGACCCTACACCTATTTGATAATTTTCGACCTTGATTTTTTCATTTCGGGATCTCTGTGAATCTATCCAGCTCTAATGGGTACCTGACCATTAGTTGGGGAAAAGTAAAGTTGGTTGACTGTTGTGCTGACAACAAGGCACCCTCGTTAACCGTAGGCCACAGAAACATATCTTTACATCATCTGCCCTATAGACCATAAGGTCTGAAAGGGGAACTTTACTTTTTTTAACCCAGTGGCCAGAAAAAAAATGTAAAGAAGGCCAAAATAGTAGGCTTTATTCTCTTCATTGTTTTACTAGTCAACTAGGCAAGTACTATGCTATGAAAATATTGAAACTTAATGGAAATGACCTCTCCTTCCCTGATTAATTAGTCTCGTGCTGGAAGTGGGCGTGTCACATTTACCTTCGTAAAATATACAATGAATGTGTTTAGCCGCACACCAAGTCTATGTGAGCTTACAGCAAACTAGATTAGGTGTTCATTCCAGCTCATGTCAAAATAAATTTAACTTTAGGGCTTCGCTGTATTTGTAGTCTTTCAGGCCTACCGTCGACATAAAGCATTAGCCTACATGTATGTGTATGCAGGGCCGACCTTAGATATTGGAGGCTCTAGGCGAAATGAATTTGGGGGCGCCAAATGAAATAGAAAAATACAAAATAGTGAAAAAATGATAAACAATATATTAAAATCTAGTGTACTAAAACAACATTGGGCACAAGTTTCAAAATGTTTTGAGTCTAATGCGACTTAGGTCCTAGGCGAATGCCTACTTTGCATCTGCCTACGGCCAGCCCTGGATTATGTATCATATGTATGTAAGATATGTGCATCACAATTTA